>PVLD010016582.1:0-44543 GCA_004027595.1 Dinomys branickii | reverse complement strand
TAAAGGATTTTAAAAATCAGGCCCCCAAAATTCAAAGACTCAATACAAATTTGACATCTGAGCTGAACACACATTTCTCAGATAAAGAAATATAAATGGCAAATAAATGTATGAAAAAGTGTTCATCATCATTGGTCATTAGAAAATGCAAATTAAAACAACACTGAATGCTGGAGCCACGTGGTCTGGACCCGCCCCCTCCCATAGCACGACGACGGGGTGGAGCCGGGCGGTCCCCTGTGAGCATATGTGCTTTCCCACCCCCAACCATGGCAGTTTGTATACACCCCTGTATGTTTAGTATAGTCTGAGGCAGCTATATCTCCTCCCAAGGTGAGAGTCCAAGGATATAGATAAACCCAGGAGTACAGTTATAATCACAGGGAAGATAACTGATTGAGTGGTAGGGCAACGGAGATGAGGGAGGAGAAAAAAACGAACTGATCAAAAGGGCCATCATCTGTGTAACCTGAGTAACAAAGATGAAGGTAACAGTATGTAGGACAGCATCCAGAGCTAATTCCCTTCTATGTTCTCTATAATTCTGTATTTCCTCCGTCGTTTTTGTATTAGCAGAAATGAAGATAACTTTATATTATACAGCATCCAGTGCAAATTCCCTACTATCTTATCTATAATTTGGTATTTCCTTTAATGTTTTTGTGTTAACTAATGTCTCGAAGATAACTATGTAATACAACATCCAGTGCTAATTCCCTACTATATTCTGTATAACTTTGTATTTTCTGTATTGTTTATGGCTTTTCTGGTTCATATGTCTCCATTCTTTTGTCTTTAAATAAAATTAAAAACAAACAAACAAACAAAAAAAAAACCAACACTGAGATTCCATCTCATCCCAGAAAGAGTGGCTGTCATCAAGAAATCAGCCAATAACAAATGCTGGCAAGGTTGTGGGGAGAAAGAACCCCTTCTCCACTGTCGGTGGGAGTGAAGACTGGTACAACCACTGTGGAAATCAATCTGGATATTCCTCCAAAATTTACGATAAGAGATCCCATTCAATCCAGCTACTCCCCTTTTAGATGTTTTCTCCAGAAAAACTGAAAACATTATTCCACAGCAATATATGTGCACTCATGTTTATAGCAGCACAATTTGTCATAGCTAAATCTGAGGAAACAACCCAAATGCCCATCAGCTGAGGAATGGGTAAAAATAATGTGTAAATAATGGGTAAAAACATGGAATGTTACTCAGCTATAAAGAAAGATAAACTAGAGGCCTTTATAGTTAAATGGATGCAACTAGAGACCATCCTCATCAGTGAAATAAATCAGACCCGCATGTGTAAACATCATATTTTCTTCCTAGGGTAGAAAATTGAAAAAGTAAATAAAATCTGAAAGGTACTATAGATAATGTGAAAAGGAAAGAAATTGATCAAAATTAAAGAAAAACTGAGATGAAAGGAGGAAAGAAAGAAAGATGGAGGGGAAATACAGACACGCGCGCGCACACACACACACACACACACACACACACACACACGCATCTAGATGTGGAAGTCTAACTACCTCTGAGAAGTCGAAGAATACGATCTCACAGACTAGATTTCCTGGCTTTTACAATAAGTAACAAACAGCAAGATGCATTCAGGATCTGGGATAAGTAATTGAGCACAGTACTGAGGAAAGCCGACCCCATAAATCTCCCTGACTGAGCACCTGCCTGAGGATCATCAGATCAGAATATAAATATTTCCCACATTCAGTTACATCTGACTTAGGATCCACCATATTCATGACTAGAACTATTTCATCAATAAGCTACTCTAGCAGACTAAAGATTCGCACAGGACTAGGAAAAGTATTTGGTAAATGTTCAAAGTTTTAAAACATGTATGACTACAATAGACACAATACCATTAAACCTCTTTGAAATACCCCCCAAACACACACACACACACACACACACACACACACACACTTTACACACATTTATGCCATTGTGCACACCATTTTCTGAGGAAGCTCTGGGCGTGCTGGCGTGGATCTTGAGGTATAATGAAATATACAGTGAATACTCTTGCTATCTACCACTGAATGGAAAGGCAGGCTTGCAAAGTACATGACAGAATGCCTCATCCATCTTATCACTGGATCTGGCACCAAGGGACTCTGGCTCTTCCTCCAAGTTCAAATTACCATGAAAGGTCAACATTTCCATCAGTTCAGGACATTGAGGCAGGCTTGACGACACTCTGAAGGAGGACTTCCAGGACTGCTTCAGGAAGTTCCAATAACGATGTGATAAAAATGTGTTGGACAGGACAGTGTTTCAAGAGGCTTCACCAGCAATATACCTCTCACAACCGTAGTTATTAAAAATTAAATATTGTCTGTATTTTTCGATCATACCTCCTAGAATTTAGACACCGGCATTGCCATCAATATCAGGGATTAGAAGTACAGTTTTCCTGCAATGAAGCAAAACAATTTCATTTGCATTTAATTGTGTGTCATCCGTCTAGATTGTTCACTGAAGAAAACTTCAGCTAAGTAATGATTAGGCAAAATTACAACTTTTTTTTCAAAATGAGACAAGATACTGGGTTTAAGCTAAATATTTTCAGAATATCTAAAACAAATTAAGAACACACTCAAGTCAACAATATAGCTGCAACAAGTGACTAAGGAAAAAGACATCATAGGCATCAAATTCAAAGACATCAAATTTAAATCACGCTACATGAAACTAATGACCGCATGCCTAAATCAGACACATGCACCAAGTCTACACAGGGAATGACGACTTCAGAAAGGTAATCAGCGTCCCCTGGACTGTTGAAATATGTAGTACACAAAACAAGGCTCAAAGAAAGCAGAATTTGATAATTACTGGGACAGAGAAATATTTTTAGAAGAATTGCTTATTCACATCAAACAAATGCAAGATTAGCTTGACAGGAGAAGATACATCTAATTTGGATACGATTGATTTGGCAACGTTCTGAAAGTCATTTATTTTCTTTTACTAATATCTTATGAAGGAGATGTTAGTAAAATTATTCTGGCAGCAAAGTACAAATAGACTGGCACAGAGACAGACTGAATAAAGAAGATGAATGCAGGACATTCCTGCAATAATACGAGAGGAAATGAAGCAAGGGAGGCCGCGACGGGAGGGAAAGTCAGCGCCAGTGTGGTCTCCTGAAGACGCCACGGCCAAACAGGGCACAGAAAGCTGAGCTGTGGACCGAGGGGAAGAACAATCGCGGATGGATAAAAAGACTGTTCCTCAGATACAAAAATAAAAACAGTGCAGTGATGGAAATAAATAAGGCGCATGGTATCGGGCCATTTAACCAACTTGGGTATTTGATTTATTCCATGAACATCGAACAACGCATCTCTGCAAAGTCCTGAAAATAGAACAAACAGTGTTCCTACCATCATAAGTGGACAGTCTGCTGTCATTAAAGACAGTCTAACAATGTGCAGGACAGTGCAAAGGTTTTTAAAAAGAGAAACCTAACTTTGCAGCAGTGTAGGGATAACTGCTATTCGGAAAGCGCATTCAAGCTGATTTCGGAGGAACGCAATCTCATTAACTTCCCAAAGCTGGTCCTGAAACGCGGGGTCCTCAGGGCTCGGCAGAAGGAGGTGCGGACGCGGGGCCTCCGCGGGGAGGAGCGGGGGTCTGCACCCGGCTGCAGCGCGGACGCCCGGCCCTGAGCCCCCGCCCGCCCCGCCGGCCCAGCCCCGGCCTCTCCCCCGCCGCGGCCGCCCTCCGCCCGCTCAGCCCTCCGCCCCCGGGCTTAGCCTGCAGCGCGGCGTGGGAAACGGGTAAGGGGGCGGGGGAAAGAAAACAGTGCAAAAAAAATATTAAAAAGCAAACGTCGCACTTGGCAGCGGGCGCGCGGGAAGTTCCGAGCCGAGTTCCGGGTTTCGCGCGCGCCGCTCCGTCCGTCTGTCCCTCCGCCCGCCCGTCTTCCGTCCGCCGCCCGCCCGCGCCGCCGCCCTCGGGCTGCGCCTGCACAACCTGGTACCGGGGTTCGGGGCCGGCGGGGCCGCGCCTGGGTCACCCTGCTGCCCACCCGCCCGGGGCGGAAAGTCTGCGCCGCCGCGCGGCCCGGCGAGGCCTGCTGCCGCCCGGCAGCCAGCGGCGGGGCTTCCGCCCTCCGCGTCCTCCGCCCCGCGCGCCGAGGGACCGCGCGGCCCGGCGACCTCCCCGGAGGCCTCCGCGGGTCGCTGTTGAGAGAGGGCGGTGCATGCTCCGGGGGAGCTGCGCTCCAGCCGCGGCCAGCGGGCGCCCCGGGGAGCGGGGTCAGGCCCTGCGCTCGCAGGATCGGCGCGGCGGACCGCGGGGTGCAGCCCTGGCTGGGCCGAGCCAAGAGATGAGCCTAGAGGCCAAGTACCGCCTGGCCTCGCTGTACGTCGGGGACCTGCACGCCGACGCCACGGAGGACTTGCTGTTCCACAAGTTCAGCGCCGCGGGGCCCGTGCTGTCCATCCGCATCTGCAGGGACGTGGCCACCCGCCAGCCACTAGGCTACGCCTACGTGAACTTCCTGCAGCCTGCCGACGCCCAGAAGGCGCTGGACACCATGAACTTCGACGTGATCAAAGGCAAACCCATCCGCCTCATGTGGGCACAGCGTGACGCCCACCTGAGGAAATCGGGCATCGGAAACGTGTTCATCAAGAACCTGGACAAATCCGTAGACAACAAGACCCTGTATGAGCACTTCTCAGGTTTTGGCAAGATCCTTTCCGCCAAGGTGATGAGCGATGAGCAGGGATCCAAGGGGTATGCGTTCGTGCACTTTCAGAACCAGAGCTCTGCGGACTGGGCCATCCAGGCGATGAATGGCAAAGTGATCCGGGACCAGCAGGTGTTTGTCGCCCCATTCAAAAGCCGCAAGGACCGGGCAGCTGAATTCAGTACCAAAGCGAGTGAGTTCACCAATGTTTACATCAAGAACTTTGGTGATGACGTGGACGAGGAGACGCTGAAGGGTATTTTCAGCAAATACGGCAAAACCCTGAGTGTTAAGGTGATGACAGATTCCAGTGGAAAATCCAAAGGCTTTGGCTTCGTGAGTTTCGATAGCCACGAGGCCGCCAAAAAGGCTGTTGAAGAAATGAATGGGAAGGACATCAACGGGCAGCTCGTTTTTGTAGGAAGGGCGCAAAAGAAGGAAGAGCGACAGGCTGAGCTGAAACAGTTGTTCGAGCAGCAGAAGAAAGAAAGAATCGGTAGGTGCCAGGGAGTAAAACTTTATATCAAGAACCTGGACGACACCATTGATGAGGAGCAGCTGCGAAAGGTATTTTCGTCCTTTGGATCTATTAGCAGAGTCAAGATCATGGCAGGAGGAGGACAAAGGAAAGGGTTTGGCTTGGTGTGCTTCTCCTCCCCCGAGGAGGCTACCCGAGCCCTCGCTGAGATGAATGGCCGCGTCCTGGGCTCCAAACCGCTCAACATCGCCCTGGCCAAGAGGCCCTGAGACGGGGCGACGTTCTCACCAGCCCATGGGAAGAAGTATACACCTTCATCTGCGTTGTCTTCGGCAAACACATCCCACCGCTGGCTGCTTTAAAAATAGTTAAATTGTGTAATATAGTTTGTTTTATCATGTAAATGCACAGTTTTTCCTGGTGTGCAAACATAAATGCATCTAAAGTTCATTTTACAGGGGACACATCTGCTGCTAAAATGGTATATTTTTCTCTGTTTTGATGCAGTATTCACAGCAATAAATATAATTATGTTTTGAACTAACTAGAGTCAGATAATTTTTTGGGTATTTTTTGCATATTTTTATTTCTTATGTTAGTAAGATGGATCACTTTAATTTCTTCTATAAAAATATGCTCAAATAGATTCCCATGTAATTTAGCAATATTTTACAACTTTTCTGCAAAGTTTTTGATAAATCAAAAGTTACATTACTAGTACAAATTCAGCTGAATATCCAATTTCATTTTGGATTAATGTTTTTAACTACAAGGAAATACTTGGACTTCTTCTAAATTTGTATCTGGACATCATTATTTTTCTAATGATTCCAATTAAGATGGTGTAGATCTTTACTATCTTCTAAAAACTGACTTTAAGAGATATTTTTTTACACTTTAAATTGGTTTACTGCAATCCTCCTACTTTCTAGTAATCTAAATTGTTTATTTGCATAGTATAAACTTAACTTACACATTCCAGAGGTTATAAATCGGTAGCAGTGCAGGCAACCCGAAGTTGGTTAAAGTATCTTCGTATCTATGCAACTTAATGTTCTGCCTTAAGGTTTTGCTAGACACCAATATCAATGTAAATAGGTATAGAACATAGACATGTTTACACTCTGTTTTTAAATCTGCTGTGTAGTTATCCATGTACTGATATTCTCTGGAGTTTCAGAAAAGTAAGTTTCTTTATTTTTATAAATTTAGACTTGTTATTAGATGGTGAGAACTCTGTAACCAATCAAGATGCTCTTTTAGCCTTCAATGATCAGAAACTCCCTGGTTGTTGGTATGATAATTCGACGAGGCATCGCTTGGCTCCCTTCTAGCACAGCTTTGCTTCTGATCTCACTCCTATGTTTTTCCCCTGCTTTTCATCCATCAATATTACTCTGTTCATTTTTTAGTACTTAAAAGTACTTTATTATATTAGGCCTTATTATGTGCTTCAAATCCATTTGGAAAATGAAATGGGTTATTTGTTTACATTTAAATCATTATGGTATAAACCATGTTTCACTGATGCCAAAGATACCTTGAAAATCATTTTGTTATTCATTCATTTTTATTTGCTTAGGTATTTCTTATGATCTTATATCCAAATATTTTGTTTCATATGTTACTATTATGAAATAAATATTAAATTTTTTTCTTGATAATACTTCATGAACAACAAAGTTTGTTTCATTTTATTTTGTAGAAATTGTATGTCTATATTATATACTCTTTACACATTTTCTAAATTAAAATCACATTTAGTCAATGAAAAAATATGGACAAGATAAAAGATTAGAAGAGTAACATGTAATGTTATTATGCAAACAGATCCTCTTTAAATGTGTTACACAATTAACCAGTTTTTTTCATGTATACACATTGATAATATAAGAAAAATAGAAACATATAGTTTTTCTTTACCCTTGCTTTCTGAATTTAACAATATACTGTAGTCATTTATGTCCACAAATAATTTTTTCCATTATAATTTCAATAACTTTTTTGTCCATTGATTAGTCTGTAATATAACTAACTTTTTACTAATAAATACATATGTTTCTGGGTTATTTTTTATTTTTTTCCTCTAGCATAAACATATAATCATCCTAGAAGACTCATTAGATACTCTTAACTATTTTCTCAAGAAGATGAATAAAATAGGATTAATTGTTTAAAAATCAAGCAATTTAAAAGTATAATTTTTATAAATAGGACCTAACTGAGGTCCAGAGAGAATGTGCCAATTACATTTACATTGTCAAATGGAGTGCCCCTGTCCAAGTACTCTAAGGAACAAATGATTTTAACTTTCTTGCTACTTCAACATAATATGTAAAAGAAAATAGTTTTTAATCATTGCTTTATTTACTATTTTTATTATTAAAGTTAAGCAGTATTTTTTGCATTTATGCACCATTTGTATCTTCATATTTGCAAGTTAATGTTCTGTGATCTTAAACTTTTCCCATTGGAGCATTATTGGTTTACAAAGATTTGTTGGATATTTCTCCTCAGAATTCTCAGTGTTGAAATTTGCTCCAAAATAAATTTTAAACTCAAAATTTTCAATGCTATTTAAGTGGTTTTGGCATCATGTTTTCACACAGTTCATACACATAGTTCATCCACCTTACCTTCTATTATCTACTGTCTTTCAGAATTTCAAATTCTCAATAGTTTCAATTTCTCAGTAGTTTCTAACAAAGCTCATTTATGAGGTATCTTTAAAAAAAGTATAGTATATTTTTAAAATATGTTTTACTTTTCAATTTTAATGACATTTGTTGGTAAATACTGACTTACTGTGAGAATGTATGCAAAATTCCAATACCAGCTATAATCAATTGGATTTCAGAATTTCTGCATTGGAAAACCATTTTTACTTCAGAAGAACTGGATTGCTAAGGCATTAGGACTAGGAAGTATGGTAAGTGTGCATAACCCTGATATCTCTTTCTGGATAATCTAATGTGTAGAAAGGTTCAGATATTTGAACAGCATTTGATAATATTTGTACACAGTTTATTCACATAGTACCTAGAAACTCCATTCTCTGTGCAAAAGGAATTAATAAGTCCTGATATAAGATGAACTGCAGTTATAGTTGAATGATGGTGTGATGCACCATTGTTGTAATGGATTATTTAAGAATTGACAGTTTACCAAATATATTATCCAGTGGGTTTCCTTGTTTGTTTTATTTACTGTGTATGATAGTTTCACCATCACCAGTTTTTCAATGAAATTATTTTTGTGTCCACATGCCTTGATAAATAACTTTTCTGGTAAGAATTACAGAAAAAATTTAATAGACATAGAGACGCCTTGAAACCGTATTGTCACTGTGCCTTCCTTGCTATACATATTGTTGTCTCCTAATGACTACAAACGTGCATGCTCTAGCTGATTTTATAAATATGTATCCTTTAAGATTTTTAAATGAACATTATTGATAAAATACAGTTTTTAAAGTGGTTTACTATCAACATTTTAATACTGTTGACATTTTTATACATTCATGGAGAAAATATCAAATAAAATCTAACATGTCTGAAAATAATTTTTATTTTATTTTAAAATGTTTACTTTCCCAAAGATAAATTCCTGCTAAGAATGAACAGAAAACAGCACACATTTTTAAGTGGAGATATTACTACTTCATGCTTTCAAAGGACAATTTCTATATGAGGTAGCTTTTTTGCAGTTACTCATAATTATTGGATTAAGACTAAAAACAAAACACTAGCATAGATCGTTTTCACAAAAATAAATTGACTATTTTAAAGACACTGCTGAATGCAGTGTTTGTATTAGCCCAGGTTTTACTATCATGAAATACCTGCCGGGCTATTTTATAAAGAAAAGTGGTTTATTTGTACTCACAGACTGGTCTAAGGTGAAGTGTCCACGTGTGGTGATGGACTTCCTGCCGGCAGAGGCTTGGTGTGGTAGGGGTCATAACACAGGAGACAGGAAGCAGGAGGCTGTGCTTCCTTTGGTTTGTCTTCCTATAAAATCTTGTATTCAGTCATGGGGGATCCAGTATATAACTTCCTGAAGGGCTGACCTTTAAGTACCATAATCAGATTAAATTATGTTTCTGTAACACCTCACAATAGGAATTCACATATGAATCTTGAGAAAATATACAAGTCATATCTCCAAACCATAGCAATGCTGAAAATTCACCTAACGTGGAGTATTGAGAATGAGTTTATGTGTATTATATTTAGAAATATGCTTTATGATATATTTAAAAGGAATAAGACATGTAAAATAATTTTTTAGAATTATTGTTTGAAAAGTAAAACATGCTAAAACTCCTCCAGATAATTTTGGATTCAAGTGCCAGAAAATACTAACAGTAAAGGAAGTTTGACATGATGAAATGCTCAGAGTTAAGGTGTGCTCACGCATGGTGCAGGATGTCAAGATCTCTGGTTCACTTTTTGAGTCTCCTGGTTCCTCTCTTCCATGTCCTGTGTCTATCATCAGTGAGTGAGGCAATATGATTGGGAATCAAGAGGTGGAGTGGAGAAAGAAAGGGGATGGAAAACGGAATGAGGATGTGCTATGTACACGCATCGATTCCGCACCCGGAAAGCAAACTTTGCATGCTGCAAACGTGTATCACTACAAAAAGAGGGTTGTGGGAATTCCCGTTATCACACTCAGACACAGCAATATTTATCGGGGGATGCCATTCGCACAATCTTCTCAAAAGCTTCCCCGTCACTTGTTATTGTCCTATATCGGTAGATAAATTCAACAAGATCTGTCTCTAACATTGGAAAAGGAACGAATTTTGCAAGATCTGTGCACAACGGAGTTATGCAGAAAATAAACAAGGTGGAAGATGGATCCAGACAAATGCATGTCATAAACTCTGCATATAATTCATTTTTTATATCTAATTTGAAATTTTAGTATTTGATATGTTTTCTTTATTTTTTTTAAATCTTGCTTATATTTAATTCTGCGAATCCTATTTTCTTTTTTCAAACAGCTTTCAACACTAAACCAAACTGGTGATTTTTTACCTCATTTTGTGCATTCTTAAGGAATAAATTATGCAAATATATATAGCTTTAAAATTAAATTAACTTTTTGTTGGTAATTGGTTTTAGTTACATGATATCATACTCGATGAGGACTAAGTTATGAACAAAATGAAAACTGTAACTGAAAAGATCAAACTCATTTTGATCTTCTGTATGCATGGATTTCCCCCTAAAATAATTAATATTACAAATGGTAAGGAATATGTCAATATAATAATTTTAAATAAATTATTGGTTTCTTGAGTTAATTCAGTGTGGTCTAAGCCCAGCATGTTTTCATGCATATTAATGGGTAGAACTGTGCTACCAAAATGAAGCAAATCTTAATTAATTGTGTGCACTACCAACTATTATTATATATAAAGAGTTTCACAAAACACTTCCTTTCGGTAATGTAAGGGATATATCTTGAGAAAAATCTGAAAACTTTCACAACTACTAAATGTCTCGAACATATACATCTCTATGAATAGCACTCCATTAAATTCTGAGTTACAAATGCACTTGCAGTTGAGATTTTTATCTGGCAAGTTTGCCAGAAGAAATATAACAATGTGTCGGTTCTGTCTCATGGTCCCATCTTAGCGTACAAATGCTCTTAACCACATCAAAATTCTCCTGAGTGAAATAATTGTATCCATTTAGCAAGAGGAAAAAAAGTTATTCTGTTTGTGACATTCTTCACCATAGAATAGGAACGCTTAGCTTCTAGAGATATTAGTGGTTTATACACTGATATTACATAAGACGTTGTTAATTCATTTCTCTCTACCTCATGTTAGATGCTCAAAAAGTCTCCATTTTGAAGTTCTCCCGTGTCCTAATAACGTATTTGAGTTCAAAGGAAAATGTCACCAAAATCATGGCTGCTACATTTTCCTTTACATTCAGTGAATATTGGTCATAATTAATGTTTTGTTTGTTTGTATTATTTAAAGCAGTATTTCTAATGAGATTTTCTCAACTGGGGAAACCATATCTGACGATTAGTAGTTCATTTTAGGTTTGATTTACATTTCATTTCTTCGTTGTATGCGAGCCAGTCGTACACTGAAATACCATAAATTTTATTGCTAATCCTTGTTCCTCAAAGTTAAAATAAGCATTTATAATAGTAATTCCTCAGTAATGAGTTAAAGAAATCTTTCAATTTGAATATAAGCCAAATCTTGGAATTATAATTAGACTGATTTGACACATCATTATTTTAGCAAATTGCCAGGAGAGACATAAAAATATTATAATGTAGGGTTAGTCACAAATTTTTTCACTAATATTTCCTTTGTAGTACTTATATAAATGGCACTGAGGGTTACACATGGCAAAAAGCCATCAGCACTGAGGTTATATGAATATATTGTTTTAGTTTTGCTATTCTTCTGATTTTAACCAAAATTTTAGTATATAGGTAGATGAAAATTTAATCATTTTATACTTCTATTTAGAAATCATACATTAGCTATGAATACTCTTAAAGTCATTCGCAGATTTTTACTGTGACTCAGGACATATCTCGTCCTCTGGTTCTTGGATATACATTTTAAATTTTATTTTTATGCTACTACTTCTCTTTGTCAACACATTTAAAATAAACTAACTTTTCTTTGGCTACTTTAAAGTGTTAAAATAGCCCTGTCTCGCTTAAAGTTTTAGTCTTGATGTTGTGTTCCACAAAGAAGCTAGCTTTTTACTGGTGTATGGAAAAACAGAAACGATTGCTTCTGGATATAAGTGGCCAGGAAAGTGGTTTTTTTATTATTATTATTTTAAAAGTAAAAGAATGAAAACACATTAACAAACAGACAGCCACTTAAGAAGTAGCACCAGAATAGTAAATCAGAACTGAATTGCAGATTAGGTGACAGGGAATCAACAATGGTTGTTGTATTACATATTGATAACTTCGAAGTGTATACTCAGGAAAACAAACGTAGACATGCAAGACTGATCAAACAACTAATCATTAACTGTTCCTTACAATAAAGCAACATGTCAGTAGTACTACTGTTAGCCATCCCGCATATACACACATACATACATAATTATCCCCTTTTTTCTTTTCTCCCTCCCCTCATCCCAGCTGCTCCCTATTTTTGAGCAGTTTCCTTTCATTTCACACTGTTTATCATACCTCCTAATTTATATTTACACTTTCAGGTTCTTACACCTGTTATACAATACGCTGCTTACGCATGCACCTCTGATTTATTCCACTTATGAGTATGGTCTCTAGTTGTGACCATTTACCTATAAAAGCCTCAAAATTGTCTTTGTCTATAGCTGAGTATATATCCATTATATAAAAATGCCACAGTATTTTTATCCAGTCCTCAATGGAAGGACATTTTGGGTTGCTTCCACAATTTAGCTATTACAAATTGTGCTGCTATAAACATGGGTGCACATATATCACTGTGATAGGATCTTTTCAGATCTTCTGGGAAAACACCCAGAAGGGGAATAGCTGGGTTGAAGGGGACTGCTAGGACTAGTTTGCTGAGGAATCCTCAAACCGATTTTCACAGTGGTTTCACCAGTCTGCATTCCCAGTAGCAGTGGAGAAGAGTTATTTCTCCACAGCCCTGTCAGCATTTGTTATTGGTTGATTTCTTAATGCTAGCCATTTTTACTGGGGTGAGATGAAATTTCAGTGTTGTTTTAATTTGCATTTCTGAAATGACTAATGATATTGAACATTTTCTCATATATATATTTGCCATTTGTATTTCTTTATCTGAGAAGCGTGTATTCATCTCAGATGCCCTTTTTAGGATTGGGTGTTTGAACTTGGGGAGGTTCATGTTTCTAATTCTTTATATGTTTTAGGTAGCAGATCTCTGTCTGAGGGACAGCCAGCTAGGATTTTTTTTCCCAATTCATGGGTTTTCTTTTTATTCTGCTGGTGATTTCTTTAGATGTGCAAAAACTTTTCATTTAAGATGAGGTCCCAGTTGATTCTTTGAAGTGTTTCCCTTGCAGTTTGATTTTTGTTCATGAACTCTATGCCTACTCCTATGTCTTCAAGATTTTTACCTACTTTCTTTTCCAATAGATTTAGTGTTTCTGTTTTACTATTGAGATCTGTGACCCATTTTGACTTGAGTTTGGTGCATGGTGACAGACTTGGGTCTATTTTCCGTCTTTGGCAAATGGCAAGCTGATTTTTTCCAGCACTATTTGTTAAAGAGGCTGTCTTTCTTCCAGTGAGCTTATTTGACCCCTTTGTCAAAGATTAGGTGACTGTGTTTGTGGTTGTGGCTTCATCTTCAAGTCTGTTCCATTGATCCTCAGGTCTGTTTTTTTTAGCCAGTATCAGGTTGATTTTATTACATTAGCTTTGTAGTATAATTTCAGGTCAGGGATTGTGATTCCACCTGACTTGTCCTTGTTGCCCAGGATTGCTTTTGCTATTCTGGGTCTCTTCTGGTTCCAGATGAATTTGAGGAGTGTTTCCCTAGATCTGCTGGGTATGCTAATGGTAGTTTAATGGGAATTGCATGAATCTACACAGCAATTTTGGTAGTATGGCCATTTTCACAATGTTAGTTCTTCCTATCCATGAGCAAGGAATATTTTTCCATTTATTGAAATCCTCTTCAATTTCTTTTTTCAGAGTACTATAATTTCCATTAAATAGATCTTTTACTTCTTTAGTTAGATTGATTCCTAAATATTTCAGTTTCTTAGATGCTATTGTGAAAGGTTTGGCTTCCTTAGTTTCTTTCTCACTCTGTTTGTTGCTTGTATAGGAATGCTATCAATTTTCAGGTGTTGACTTTGTATCCAACTACAATGATGAGTATGTCTACTAATTCAAGGAGTCTTGTGGAGTTTTGGGGGTCTTCCATATAAAGTATCATGTCATCTGCAAATAATGATAATTTTACTTCTTCCTTTCCTATTCTTATTCCTTTTATTTCTCTCTCTTTTCTAATATCTCTAACTATAGCTTCCAGAACTATGTTGAATAGGAGTGGTGACAGTGGACATATTGTTTTGTTCCTGACTTTAAAGTGAAATCTTCTAGTTTTTGTCCACTTGATATGATGTTGGCTGCTGGTTTCTCATAGATGGCTTTGATCAGGTTGAGGTAAATACCATTGTCTTTATTACTTTTCTCTTGTGCAGAGACAAAATATCCAATGCCCAAAATGAAGAAAGGAAAGGTTTATTTAGCTTACAGTTTGTGGAGGTTTCAGCACATACTTGGCTGGTTCAGAGGCAGAATGGCACATGGAAGAGGGCAACAGTTCATGGCAGCAGAGTACAGCAAAAACAACTAGCAAAAAGGTGGAATGGAGGCAAGCAGCCTCTTTCTACCTCCCTTACATTGTAAACAGGCTACCCCCACCCAGGGAGTGGGTAGCCCTCCCATAATCTCCGTGCCCACCTCTTCCATAGGTTGAGGATATATATAAAGTAAGCACCCTGACTTCCTACTGAGTCACTCAGCCAAACCTCTAGACTCCCCAAGTTGACACGATGTATCAATCATAACAGCCATCTATTCATATTTTCTCTAGTGTTTCTAGCATGAATGCATGTTGGACTTAGTCAAAAGCTTTTTCCGCATCTATGATGATCATGTGATTTTTTTCTTTGATTCTATTGATATGATGTATTACATTAATTTATTTGTGAATATTGAACCATCCCTGCATTCCTGAATGAATGCAACCTGGTCGTGGTGTATAATTTTCTTTTTGATTTGCTGCATTCTATTTGCTAGTATTTTATTATCTTTGCATCTATGTTCATTAGGGAGGTTTGTCTATAGTTCACTTACTTGGTTGGGTCTTTCTCAGGTTTTGATATCACTATAATACTTGCCTCCAGAAATGAGTTAGGGAGAATTACCTCCTTTTCCATTTCATTGAAGAATTTGAAGAGTGTTGGCATTAAATCTTCTCTGAATATTTTATAGAATTCTGCTGGGAATCCATCAGGGCCTGGGCTTTCCTTTGTCAGTAAGTTTTTTTTTTTTTTTTTTTTTTTGCGGTACTGGGGATCGAACTCAGGACCCTGCGCTTGCTAGGCAAGCGCTTATTCCACTGAGCTATTTCCCCAGCCTGTCAGTAAGTTTTAATGATATATTCAATCTCATTAATTGATGTTGGGTTGTTCAGGATTTTTATATCTTCTTGATTGAACTTTGATAATTTATATATATATATCTAAAAATTTGCCCATTTCTTCTAAGTTTTCTATTCTGTGGGAGTAAAGATTTTCAAAGTAGGTATTAATGATCCTTTGAATTTCTATAGGATCTGTAGTGACTTCATCCTTTTTAGTCCTTATTGCATGAATTTGAGCCCTTTCCTCTCTTTTTTTGGTAAATTTGGCTAGGGGTTTCTGAATTTTATTTTTTCTTCAGGAAAGTGTTTTTATTCCATACTTCTTGGGTAGTTTTTTAAAACAATCCCAAGGACTAAGGTAAATGAATTTTATTCCTTAACTAGGGTTAGATAACATGTTCTCAACTTGACCAAAACATCCTTACTTCAGAAGGATAGAAGTTGTTTTTCAAGCTAAAACTCAACATACAAGTTCGAGGAAAAGAAATAATTAGTGCAAAGTAACACCCCTATGCATACACACACATACACACGCACACTTCTGTCATACACCAACACCACCTGGTACGTTAAACGGGCTCTTTATTCATTTCTAGTGCCTTGAATATCTAGGCTTAATTTCACTGAACCTTATCTTTCCCTGAGCCTTCTCTGGGTCCTACCTTAAATAGTCTATTGTTGCTAAATGTCTTTCTAATTCTTAGTACTGTACTTCCATTTCTCTCTCTGCTCTGCTTGCACAGCACTTATTACAGGGCAAAAGAAGACCTGAAGTCTTCCTGATTCTCTGCCAAGAGATGCCACATTACATCTTGATATCCTTTGGGAATTCACATTTACTTGTAAAGAAATTGCAGGTAAGATTCTTTTGCTTTTGTAGTTTTCCATTTGATGCTTTTTCTTTTACTTTGTATGTTCTTACAGACACTTTCATTGTATCTCACTCCGCAGTCTACTACTATCATCATCTTTTCTAAAATTACTCAAACAAGTGTCATTTTATTCCTTCATCCAAAGAAAACATCATATTGGTGTCATCATAACCAAACAAAGCAAAGTGAAAGTAAACTAACCGTACAGAAGCTGGCATGGAAAGTATGTAATTCCTATTTTCATTATCAATCTTTATTTTTCTAGGATTTCCATATTCTTTAAAAAATTGGTACTTATATCCCATACTTACTTGCACCTGTTACAATACTGAAAACCATGTTTTCTAACTACTTATTTTTGTCCTTGTCGTAGTTACTTTTCTCTCAACGCTGAGACAAAATACCCAAAGTTAAAGAAAAAGGTTTATTTGGCTCATAGTTTGTAGAGGTTTCAGTCTATAATCATCTGGCTTTAAAGCAGGGTGGTATGGCATGGTGCAGTTCATGTCCGTGGAAGACAGTAAAAGCAAAAACATGCAAAAAAGGGGAGAGCAAGCCTTTTTACTTCCCTTGTATTGTAAGCAGGTGACCTGCCCATGGGAGTTTGCAGCACTCACACCTTCTCTGTACCTTCCTCTTGCAAAGCTTAGGATGTTTACAAAGTGAGGACCCCAGCTCCCTGCCGAGTCACTTACCTAAACTTGTGAACTTCTCAAGTTGACACAATGAATCAACCATTAACAACATCCTAGACCCTAGACACCACCCTAGTACATGTCCTGTACACCCTAGGATGTAGAACCACAGAGTTACTTAAGCTTCTAGATTTCTCAAATTGATACAATGTATCAACCATTACAATTTTTAAATGGAATTTGGATGCAAGGAATTATATGCATTATCATTAACAGTTTTTATTGTGTTCTCAGGTTTAGTGAATCTTAACACTGTTCAAATAAAGTATACTTTTGTAGCTCTTTCAACTCCTTTCTGAAGAAGACTATGGACAGATTCCTACAAATATGACTAAATATGAAACAAATGACCAGAGTACCTTGAACACAGAAAACACTAATGCCATCAAGCTCAAACACAGTTATATATAAACTGAATCAAGCAAATCATTAAGAGCCAAACTGAAAGGATCTACATATATGTATGTTTCCTTATGCACTTTCCATGTCAGTGGGACACAAGGCTGAACACTCACACTTGCGGGAAAAAAAAATATATATATATACAAGTTTGTTAAGATAATTATACTACTAATTTCTGTTGGTTTGTTGAAAGGAACAGTTAATGTCTAATTGTTTAATCAATTTTGCAACCCTATACCTGATAATCTGAACAACTACTTTGAAGATAACAATATACAATGTAACAACTATTGTTAATTTCCTATCATTTTGTTTTCAAATTTTGTATCATTTTGGTTTTTTTGAAATTCTCATTGAAATAAAATAAATAAATAAAAGGAAAAGAAGTTGATATTTTAGAAGGTTCAGTCTATATCTTGAAAGCTCACAGAACCGTGTGGCAGACAGGCCTGTATGAAAGAAAGCTCCTAATTTCATGAGAGCAAGGAGGCAGAAATGGAAGAAGGGGTAAAAATGGGAGTGTGATTTACCCTTTGAGGTCATGCTCCCATCCCTCTGACTCTCTCAACCAGGCTCACCTCTTAGAGGTGCTTGGTCAGAGCACCCCATGGTCCATGTTCTTTCAAAAACCCTGTCCATGGATGCATCAGAGTCTTCAGGGATGTCTAGACCAAAATCACAATCTATGTGCTCCCTTCTGGCAATGACAGGCTGAAGCAATCATAGGTTGGTACATATAAATCTCAAATGGAGGGGAAAAGACAGAAATTTGAAAATTACAAAGAAAAATAATACAGTTCAAGATACATAATTTATCAAACTAAACCAAACATAAGCATAAGAATGGACATTATATTAAGTGGCCAAGGAGTCACTAGTCCTAATACATACATTATAATAAATAAGAACTTAATTTTATAGTATCTGCTTTGGATGTTGTGGGTATATATTCCCAAAACAATTAACAAAAAGACCTCTGTTGCTGCAAGTGATGCATGATGTTACTATAGGTGATGTAACCTCAGTGACACATTCCTTACCACAAATCAAATGCACAGGTCAAAATGTGTGTCATTTTTCCACTTTTTTTTGTTGCTTTTGAAGCTTTAATTATTTTTGATGTTGCTATTACTAATCTTTTCACTATAGAATTGAATTTAATGTATATTTCAATGATGAATTCTATAACTCATTGGTCAAAATGGAATACTAAGTTAATGAAAAGTGGAATATTAAATTTCAGAGAATATGAGATTGAATTTCTTCAAATCATTCTGAAACACTGTGCACTGACTTAATATATGAGGGAAAAAAAAGCTCAAGATGTTAAGGCCCCAGTAAGCACATTAGTCCAAAGGGAGGTAGGAGTTAAAACTAAGCTGCTAGTATCCAAAATAAAAACAAAAACAAAACAATACAAAAGGTCATGGGAGCACTACACAGGAGCAGTGCTCAATTTAGGCACCCGGGGGGGCAGAGTACGGCAACATGTTTCAATATAGAGCCATTAAGTTGCTAATACAATGAGTTGGATGGGAATTACATAAAAGGTAACTATGCAGAAGGGAAATATATCAGAATATATTTTCAGAGTAAAAAAGACTTAATCTTACATAATCACCTTATAAATATCCGAGAGGATTCTCCTAACATATTCTCACTTTTTGCCAAATTTGAGAATTTTAACTGAGATAGACAAACAAAACATAGAGGTAAGAAAACTACAGCTGCGGAATAATTTTGAAATGTCTTTAATAGCAACAAAACACAGTCACATAGTAAGGAGAAACTCTTACATGCAGTAGAATCTAAATTGAGTAAGGCAGAGACACCGTGGCAAAGGAAGAATAGCAACAGATAAAAAAGAGGGAATGGTGAAAGGAGGCAGGTGTTAGAAAATACGAGAACGTATTTAATTTTTTCTGTATGAGAAGGCCGTTCTATTTTATCTATGCCATAAAATAGAATTGGCAAACCTATTTCTTATGAGTAAGGAATAAATGAAATTTAGTCACACATAATATCTTTCTAAGAGAAAATAATACTACAGTAATACTAGTGATGATATTAGTATTCTAATGCTGCCATAATGTGCTACCAAAAACATGATTGGGTGACATAACTTAAATTTCTTTTCTCATAGTTCCGGAGGAATGAATTCCAAGGTCACAGTTTCCGTAAGTTTCCTTTCTTCTCAGGAGCCTCATTGTGGCTTTTGTCCACCTTCCTGCATCTCACTCTTGGTCTTCCCCTTTGAAGGCCCCTAGCTGATGTCTGTGTATCTGTACTTTCCTTCCATATGAAGATGCTGGAGAAATCTCTGCTTAATAACATTACTTAACCTTACTTTCCTTCTGTTTAAATTGAGTAACTTTCTGACAAACAAGGATTAAAACTTGAATATGTGAATTTGAAAAAAGACAAAATAGAGACCATAAAAATTAACAGGATAACAGTCTTACAAGGCAAGCAGATGAAAAGGACAAGCACACATAGCATGAAATTTTACCTATTTTGTCAAGTAAGAATATAATGAAAATTAGGAAAAACATCATCAATCAACATTCAAAAAATAGAAATGACGTAGTATGACATGTACTATTATGAGATCTAATTTAATTTTACAAATGAGTGAATTCTAAAAGAAAAAACCTATAGAAGTAAAGTTTAAATAGGAAGAAAAAAATGAATAAGTATGTGGATAATGCTAAAGGAAAAAAACACCTACACATATGCCCAAACATATGCATGTACATAGACATAGACATATTTTTTCTTGGTTTACTTTCTTGTGCCTGATACAATCAACATACAGTGGGTAATACTTAGTGCTTGGATATATTCTAGGATATATTATACTTTAAAGCAAAACCAGGAAATCTTTCAGTGTTTAGAAAATAAGTATAAAATACTCACAAGGAAAATAACATGACTTTGATATCAGCCTTCAAAACAGTAAGGTTTTGTGCCAGAAAACCAAGTAATAACACATTTAAGATGCTGAGGAAAGAAAGGAAGACCAACGGATGTCACATCTATCTAAATTAATCTTTAATAATGTAAGGTAAAATTTTAGTGTATGACAGAAGCCAGAGAGTACTGTTTCTGTGAGACCTGCTTAATGATTGCACTACAAATTGACTTAAGAAAATGAAAACACTTGAGGATAACTGCTTAAAATCTGGTGATACCATTGAAAATATTTTTATGTGTGAAGAAAGGTGGACAGGCCGACATAAAGAAGACTACATTTTTGCACACTAAACATTGACTGATTTTAGGTGAAGATGCCCAATCAAAAGTGGTTTAGAAAACCGGGAGAGAAGACAGAAAGTAGAATCAGGCCACTTTATACCCATTAACTGGAAGTAACACTTGTGACGTCAACCTTGATTTGGAGTAATAAGGGAAAGAGGGGAAGAGGACGGAATGTTTGTGAGTTATATTCAATAGTGCTCAAAGAGGGAAACAGTAGACAGAATCCAAAACAGTGAGAGGGCTATAGAAAACCTAAATACCATGGAGATAAAGGTAAACACTAGTTTAAAATTGGACACCTTTCTAAGTGCCAACATACATGATAAAAGAGAAGAAACAAATTGTCTCTCAATGATGAGCTATATGTGAATAGCATATTAACATGTAAAGGAATTGAATAATATATATTTGTACATAACTACATGGGCATAAATCACCAATAGTAAGAAAGTATTTTCTCTTTGGCTAAAACACAAAATAAAAACTACTGTTGTATTGAAGTAAAAGTTCCAAAAGAACCATCCAAAATGAATAAAAACAGCCACTCCATTAGTGGTCATGCAAGGAGGCCATAGTCGTGGCAATGTCTGAGCAGATGAAAGCAAATGTGGGCAAGTTGCTTAAGGGTATGGACAGGTACAATCCTGAGAACCTGGCCACCCTGGAGCGCCTTGTGGAGACGCAGGCCAGGGAGGATGCCTGTGGTCTGGAAACCAACCTGGCTGTTCTGAATTGTGCCAGTTCAACGCAGCCTTCGTTCAAACCATGGTCATAGCCCAGAACCTGCTAAAGCCCTTGGCAAACTGCCCCGTACCGACTTTACCCTGTGCAAGTGCAAGATTGAGCACATCGAGAAGAGTGACCTATTCATCAGAGCCTGTACCTTGGGGACCTGTTGGAGACCTGTCACTGCCAGGCCTTCTCACAAGACCTGGATGAAAACATGGACCTCCTGGAAGATATAATTGGCTTGGAAGACTTCATCTGAAAATTTATCTGCCACATTGTGGGCATCATCCCAGCACACAGATTGCTGGCTGCTGGCCGAGATGCTCAGGAATGTGCCAGACAGCCAGGTGAAGGTGTGGATGAGCAGACAGCTGGAGTGTGGACAAGTCAGGGCAGATCTTCACCTGCAGCCAGGAGAAGAGCATCAAGCCCAAGAACACGGTGGAGAAGATCGACTTTGACAGTGTGTCTAGCAACATGGCCTCCTCCCAGTAACTGCAGCCGACTTTTAATAAGGTCTTGTTGGCTCAGGAAAAAAATAAATAAAAATAAAAGAATGCATCGAAGTGCACTAATCAAATTCAGTTGAGAATGACGTAGGAATTAATATCTTGATGTTTAAAAGGTGAAATTTAGATCAAACAGTATAAAATGAATCTGTTAAAATGTTAAAAGTAACATCTTTAGCGATACTGTAAAGTCATCAATTTTTATGCCAGTAACATCACAATGAATTTTATTAACAATAACAGCTACAACTATGCAAAGAAATCAATAAAAATAGTAGTTAACACATTTGCTGATCTAAGGCAGAATAAGTGGACAACAATTTTATAAATATCATGAATTACTAAATATTTCTCACTTATAATTTAACATTATATGCACAATACATATATGAATATATACATCTATGTTTTACCCAAAGTGTGCATGAAAATTCACCACTTTTATGCCACAAAAGAAACTTTTTAAGACTTTTCAATAAATAAAACTAATATAGAGAACATATCTAAACACTTTTCAAAAAAATAAGAAATTCATGACCAAATATTCATCCATGTGGGAACTGAACATAATGGAAACTCAAAATAGGAATATAAACAGAACTGACACATTTCTCAAATTTAAAGTGGGGCCTTATCAGAATCTTTGGGATACCAATAAAATCACTGAAAAGCTTGACAGATTTACATTTAGATGTCAATGAAAATTAGAAAAGTAATATAAAATAAACCCTAATTTAAATAAACTATTTAAAACTAACAACATAAAAAAAAGGGAAAAGAACTCAAGGGAAGTATTCTTTTAATTGAGTGTCAGTGCTACTGCAGATTATTGAACTAATGCTATTTGTATAAATAATATTTCTACCTTCATGGAGATTTCAGATGATTTATATTTTTAAGAAAGCACAAAATAAATTTGTGATCAAAGTAACAATGTTAAAGTATCATTCTATAGTGGGTGTGATAGGGCATACCTGTAATCACAGCACTTAGGAGGCTGAGGCAGGAGGATTGCTGTTTGAGGCCAGTCTAGGCTACCAAATTAGTTCAGGGCAGGCCTGAAGTGCATAGAGAAACTCTATCTCCAAAAAGACAAAAAG
Organism: Dinomys branickii; assembly: GCA_004027595.1. Lineage (NCBI taxonomy): Eukaryota > Metazoa > Chordata > Mammalia > Rodentia > Dinomyidae > Dinomys > Dinomys branickii. Next base: position 21,636 of record PVLD010016582.1, on the reverse strand, counting down.
AAGGAAAAAATATCATTATTCACAAAATATGGCCACAATTGGACTATGAAAATATAAATTTTAGTATTAAAAGATTTTTAGATTTATAGATGCATCTAGTGTTTATAAATAGCCACACAGAAAATATTCCATTTCAGCATGATTCTTTATTTTCAAGTTAATTTGTAGAAATTTACAGTACATTTCAGGAGCACAATATTTCTTCTTGAAGAAACTATTGAATTTTTTTGTGTCTGTGTATCCACATTGGTAAGAAGACTTTGACGGGTATGATGGTTTTGTTTGATCAATATTAATTTAAAGCTGTTGACTATCCTTGGAGAGGTAATCAAGAAGGAAACATTTCCACTTTAATGCCATCAAGTGACAGTAGACTTAGGAGCTAATGAATATCATTTGCTTAATAAGAAAATGTTTTCTCATATACAAGTACTGTGAGAGAAATTGTTACCCATAACAAAAGCTCAATGATTCAGCTAAACATACGCCTTATTCTATGATTTACAGTTTTTTTTAACAGTCCCTGATCCCTTGGGTCATGATTATTTTAGAAATACAAAGAGGACCCAAAAACTAAGTAATTTCTATTATAACATGAACATGTAAATTATCTACTAAATTACTTGTACTTAATTAGTAATTTTGCATAATGACATACATTCTCTTTGGGTCTCTTCAGTCTTTGACAGATAACACTACAAATGTTACTTAAATTCCAATTATAGTACAAAGCTTGTAGAAACGTGCAGTTAATCTGCACAGTCAAATGTAAGCGATTCTGGTATTCCCCAGGCAAACTGTACTTCCACCTTCTGCTAAAAGTTACATTGGCTCATGTTTCTTTGTTGCTTCTTATATGAGAGGCTTAAACATTTTTAAAGGTTGTAGTTAGATAACTCATTGTAAAATTATTACTGACTTATTTTGGCCTATATTTTACAAATTCAAATTATAAAAATATGTATCTACTGACCTAAAAAGGTGTATTTGGGTAGTTAAAATTAAATTAACCATGTGAAACACAGCCACTGCTAGTCATACTATAGGGTACTTGAGTTATTCTAACCGTGCTGTAGGCACTTGGTGTCCTAAGCTATTACACAGAATTCACTCAGGCAGCATTGTATTTGGTTCATATGAAAGGATAGAAGCAAAAATTAACTGTTTTGCAAATATGTATCAAGTGCTTACAATGGGCAGGCGGTAGAGCAATGAGGAAGTCCAAGATTTCTCCTCTCTCCAAACTGATTTCAGATTATTGGTGCATCCATAGGAGTGCACTATGTGTGTGACTAGGTATGCATCTGTGTGTAAGGGGAGGAGAAATAGGACAAAAATCAACATATTATCAGACCTCAGAAGATGTAAACAGTTATATAACAGAGAGAGGCTGGGATAATCTGTCACGCTAAGAAGAGAAGAGACATGTTTTCCATTTTACACATAAATACAAATAGATTTCCACAGCTTTCATTTTCATCGACCTTATCTACTAGGTAAATTGTGTGGACCTTGTGTTCCTTTACTCTGTCAAGTTTGGAGCTTGACAGAGAGTGGTACTATGTTTTGAAAAGGCGTATCACCCTGGAAATATCGCTGCTCCTACATGAATTCTCCATCTCTACAGTCTCATGTGAAACGATAAACCCAGGTTGGAAAAATTCAACCAAGGATTACTGAAAAATTCCTTATTTTTCACGTTTTTAAATAGGCCATAAAACTTACCATGAATTTACAAATGTACTCACAGCCTAATAAAAGTATTCTATGTAGGGGTAGAATTGCATTTAAGTTAATTCAGATTTTTGGAAGAAACACAGCAACCCCGTAATTATGAAATTTTAAAGACACATTTAAAAGTATTATACTATCACTGGGATGTTTCAAGATTCTTAAATAGCAGTCAACATCTTTTCTTCCAAGATAAAGCATAAATGATGCAAAATATGTTGAACTACTTGATATAGGACAGAAATTTATCTTACCAGACATAAATGAAGTCACTATGACAAGGCAGTTCAAATAGAGGAATGCTTCCTTTAAATTGAGCAAAGATACTGTTTTTCTATTAATCAATGAGAAGGCAAAAGAAAATTAGGTATATAATGAACTCTAGTTGCTGTATGTAAACTTCAAACAGAATAAAAAAATAAAGGGAAATGTCCTTTAGAAAACCAACTGCACTACACAGAACTTGTCAATATTTGAAGCCTTTAAAATTAGTTCACAGAAAAAAAAATTCCCTGTTCGATGACATTGCTGGTATAACAGGTGGAACACTAACTCAGGTTAGTAGGTAACACGCGTGTGTGACCAACTTAAAAAGAAACACCAGGTGTTTTAGCAAATTATTATATTATTCATGAACAACACCAAGTTGCCAAAAATCTGTGACAAAAAAAAAAAAAAAAAAACACTTCATAAACCAAAGAAGTTACTTGGCAGTTAATACTCAAAGTAATAATGTAATATATAGACTGATTCTGGAATAATAGATTATTTTGGTTATCTTTTATGCATACTGACCTGAACAAATTCTCCAGTGTAATGTTTGTATGTTTTGTTATTATTTCATAGTACTTTATTTAGTGAAAAACAGAAAATTAAATTTAAAGAATAGCAAATGATATGATACATTTTTCTGAAATATTTGTACAATTTAAAAGGAACATAGACTAAATGAAGATGAAGTGTATCTCATAAACTGTAGAGAATTTTTTAAAAAATTAACGTACATAAAAACAAAAAGGACATAGTACTGTGATATTTCTATACTTTTATGCCTTGAGTAATAGTAAAATCATGTACAAGGATGGTTAAAAATAGGAAATGATACAGAAATAAATTTACTTATAAGAGTTTTAGTTTTCTATATTGGTTGAAGTTTGAAGAGGCTGGATATAAATATATTGATTTGGAAATTCACCATTTACTTTTGCTGTAAAAAATGATTGATTCCAAGACAGCATGAACTTGCAATATCAAATTGAGTGACTAATTCATCAGTAAAGAACATGGAATATTTAATGAACAATTTGGAAGAAGAGTTCATTGATTTAGAAATTGGTAAAAACATGTGTTTTTTTATACAATGGAATACTACTTAGTCATAAAGAAGCTTAAGATTGAGACATTTCTAGCTACAGGGATACACCTTAAAACCATATTCTTAAGTGAAATAAATTAGACACACATGTTTAAATGCTGCATTGTTTCTCTGGTAGGAGACACCAAAAGTGTCGTTAAGGACCAAAATATATAATAGATGTTGGAAAAAATGGAAGAAAATGTTTAAATGGGAAAGAGAACAAGGGAAAGAATGGGAAAAGGAAGGGACAGAAAAAGAGATTAGAAGGAAAGAAAGGAAACAAATCTTCTATAAACATGCAGGGGAAGAAGGGCTTCAGGAGGGGAAAGAAATGGGACAAGGGAAGCAAGATTGCTCCTGTACAAGCACAGCTTCCCCGTGATGAATGTGATCATCATGTAGGTCTAACATGTATCAATAAAATTTAAAAAATCATATACTTGAGGTATAAAGTATTTTGGATTCACTTAAAACTGTCATGGCCTCAAAGAAAGTAAACTGTAGCTACATTTACAGCTACTGATTTAGTGGAAAATAATTATATTTTGATAGTGTAGTTACTGTGCAAAAAGTAGCCTTAATGTCAGAAAAGAAAAAAAAATTTCCACGCATTGTAGAGAAATTGGGACAATATAAATATTTTATCCTGAAATTTATTAACACGATTTATCATAACATCATTTTCTTCAGATATATGTTTCATGTTAGCCTGAAATCATAAATCCATTTCATATAAATTACATATTAAATTTTTCCCAAATTTTTTTCTCTAAATATAAACTGGTACCATCACCACAGCTATGTCTCTTAACATTTTGCTTTCCTACCTTCAGTTTTTAATTTCTTATGCTTCCTCACACCTTAGTGATAATATGATCTTCAAAGTTTTTTTTCCCCCCAAATAGTATTCTTTAAAAGTTAGGTAATTTAGAGACGCATTCAGTTCCATAGCAGAGGGGCTAATTTGTGTGCTGTGTTACAGCACTTCCTCAGGTGGCCCAGTCGGTATGTTTGTAATTTGTCTACACATGTTATATTAGTTCTTCTAAGTTTACTTCCTTCTTTTACTGTATTAAAATAGTCTGGTGTTTTATTACTTATTCATAGGTTGTTTCATACCAAAGTCTTCACTATGAAAACCTGAAGTGAAGTTTGGTCTCATTGTCTGTTCTTTTATAGAAATTTGTCAAGTCAGGTTGTACACATATTGCTCTCACTCCATTCTGAGAGTTGTGTGACTTTATCGCCTCATGGGTCCTTTCATCAAAGCTTTTCCTTGGAAAAAAACATCCAGTGTGCAAACTTTTAAACATTCAGTAATTTTCAACCATATTTAACTAAAAATATGTTCCTTCCATGGAAAACTATTACAGCATTTGAGTAGACACCTACATAAAGCACAGTAAGTTAGTTCAGGGATGATACAGACATCAAAAAGCTTAAACTTACATCAGAGATAATGAGTACAATGATAAGAAGAAAACAGTGAATGACATTAGATAAGTAGTGGGGACACATCATCAAATTTCCAAAAGGTTCTTCATTTCCCTTGAATCGTCATTTAACTTCATGTGAGTAGGTGATTGTACTCTATAAAATGAATATTGGTTGGGATTTTGATGGGCAGAAGTGAAGGAAAGAATCATTCTTCAAAGCTGTAACAACTCAGACAGGCAAGTTGGGGAGATTTATCAGAGAAAACTGCCATTTATTATAGACTGTTCTAGCATTTTATTGTGTATCTTCCGATTTAATTTTACTAACGTTTAGACCAGATAAATTACTGTTAAAATATATCAAAATCAGAAAAAGTAATATAAATATTTCCTATCATAACACCTTAAGCATTTGATACAGTGGAAATTCTAATTTGTTTCTGAAGTCAATGGTAGTCAAAACTGGAAATTTACAGTTTTTTTACAAAAAAGAAACAAAAGTATGTATACAAGTTTTGTATTCTCACAAAAGGATTCTGTATTCTTCCTGCTAACGAAATCTGCGTTTCTTAGTATTAGTTTATGTAGCACTAGCTCTTACATATTATTATGCAAATATTCAGAATGTTATAAAGCAAAATTCAATGGGAAGAATGCTAGGAAGAGTGTAAAAAATATAGTCATCTGGAATCCCAGCTTAGTCCGAGCATTCGATTAGGGTTTTATGTATATATAATATGAGAGAATATTCTTCAAAAATTTCTCTTTCTCTTCCTAGAGTAGGTAGAGTGTGTGACATAGAAGAGTATGAAAAGCATTATTTCCATAACCCCCTTCATCAGGGGTTGGGGATATGCTCAGCAGTGTAAGTGCCTGCCTGGCAAGTAGGAAGTCCTGAGTTTAGTTTCTGGTACCAAAAGAACACTTCACCGTGAACATGCACTGAAGATGCTAACTCTATTCACAGCAAAACTTATTTTCATAGACAACTTAACAAATCCCACAAGGTCCACATATTATAAACAAAAGTCAACATACAGTACACAGAATTTTAAGACTCTCAAGTATATTTATATATTTTATATGGGAGCATATTTATAATATTTTCATGTGTGAGGTACTAGAGACTGAATCCAGAGCCATTGTACTGAGGTACATCCATGGCCTTATTTAATTTAATTTAGTTTAATTTTTTATTTGAGAAATAATATCACTGAGTTGCCAAACCTCCCATGCTGCGCTTGAACTTGGGATTTTTCTGTCCCTGAAAGTTCTGAGATTATAGACATGGACCACAACACTGTGCTCCTTTCCACAACCTTCTCAACTGCAACAAGTCCTACAACATTAACTTGATATGGGACATGTTTTACTAAAGATCTTCAATCTGCTGAAAGATGAGGACCAATAAAATGCAGTCTTGGTGGTCTACACCTGAAATCTCAGCACTTAGAAGGACAAGACAGTAAAATTGCTACAAGTTCAAGGTCAGCATAGACTACACATAGTGAGATCCTGTCTCAAACAAAAAAAAGGATCACTGGCTTTTAAATATCCTTTGTGTAGTTTGGTATTATTAATCACTAATCTATGCAAATCAATTATTTGTACCCTTGACCTCACACAAATTCAGGAAAGATTATATGAGAAACCTTTGTAAATGTTGTACTACTGGAAATATTCATTCTAAAGATACCAAAGATTCTGAAGATAGCGAAATACAACTAATTACCTATATCATCTCTCTTGTTATATATATTGACATGAAGGTCTTAATTTCTCTTGTTTTGTCTTCAAACTATATAAATATAAAAGAATTTTTTTCATTGAACTAACATTTTGAAAGAAATCAAGAATCATCTTAGTTGAAAAAGTTAAGGCATGATAAAACATTTGACTATCTCTGGTTTTATCTCAACAAATTTTCAGCTATTGAATATGAGAGAAAAATAAATTCTTAGATGATAGTAAATTGATACCAAATGTCTGAACAGGAACTCCTTTCTTTTTTTCTCCCTCCCTTCCTTCCTTCCAAACAAAAACAATCAGAAATTTTAAGCCCAACTGAGCTCCCTAGAAAGTTTGTATGATAGTAAGTATGCCATTTCTAAATAAGAACACGTTGACCTGTTTGGTTTATGTTGAAATTCATGTGGAAAATATAGTTGACTATTGATTTCAGAATTTGTGGTATTAGTGAGTGGAATTTCATGAAGAAAGTAATGATCATGAATTTAATCTCTTTAAAGCAAAATATTCTATGACTTTTTTCTTCTGAAGTATAATAAAAAGTCAAGTATAACATTAGGAATCCTATTCAATATAAAGAAAAAATAATTGTACCATAGAATAAATATAGATTTGGACTCTGGAACTGTCTCTATAAAACAAGTATTATAAAATTGCATTGAAACATATGAGTCTCCTATCAAATCTATATTATTTGTACTATAAAAATGATTTTAATCTCTCACAAATGCAATGAAGATTTTCCTTATTGTTTGATATCTCTGTATCTTTGATTCCATTTTAGCTCTCTCAGAGACTTTGATCATTTTTCAAAGTCTTTCCAATTTTGTGAAATTTGAAAGTACACTTTTAGTTCATTTATTATTCTTTAGTTTTCCTGTCACTGGAGCAAAATAGCTCACACAGGAATTTAAACAAAAAGGGGTTTAATGTGGCTCACTATTTCAAAGGCTTTTGGTCAGTGATCACAGCCCATGGCTGTGGGTCTCAGATGAGGCCAAATATCATGAAGGAAGGGTGTGGTGGAGTAAAATTTCTTTTTTATGGCAACAAGGAAGAAGAATATAAGAGAAGAGCACCGGAAATCATTGCATTCCATAAACACGTGTGCTGAGTGGCCCACCTGCTACGGGGCTCTTCCTCCTCAAAATGCATTCATCCTTGAAGACCAGTGGATTAATTCTCTGTTAAGTACACTACATCTATGATCCAAGCCCCTCTTCAGGAGTCTCTTAATCCAGTCAAGTTGACAATCAAAGTTGACACACAAACTTAATTTCATCTACAGAGACTATAAAGTACGCAGAAAGTATCAAGGACCCCTTAAAAATGAAGAAATGTGTATTTAAACAAGTTCGGGTACCGAATGTGGCAGGTAGGAGAAAATATCTAAAATTATATGGCCTCTAGCTAAAGTGACTTGTATTCACACTAAATAGATATTATCACATAAGTAATTAAGTTAATTGAACATAAACAAAATCTTTGAACATGTGTTGAGCTCAAAATCGTGATTTGTTTTTTACTCATTAGACTAATTAGCAATTTTTTTCCTTAACCTTTTAGAAAAGTTCCATGGATCATATTCTGGGTGTATCTTACTGAAGAAATTGTAGGATGTATCTTAAAAAAATGTATCCAAAATAATAGCATCTGAATATTAAGTACTAAAATTGACAAAACATATTATTAATAGAGAAACAAACAGGAAGGTAAGAGATTCATATATTACCATATATTATATATTACTGTTGTTATTTTATTCACATATATAATATTAAAAATACACTAAAATGGGAGGCATTCTCCAATACAATTAAACCACATCATGTTAAAGGGGAGTTCATAAATAAGGGGAGTTCATTCTCTTTTATCAGTTCATTGAATGTGATATATTGCTTATAACTTATTATAGGAGTGTTTTCCCTGTCTAAACTCAATTTTCCAGAAGATGGCAGACTGCTAAGCAGCAGAGAAAGAGCCGCTCTGAGTTTTAGTGTCCAGGTTCTAAAATACAGCAAAGTGAGGAAAAGGAGAGAAGTGGGTCCTCTGACCCCAGGAAGGTTCTAAAGTGAGTATTGAAGGCTATAGTGAGAACAAAACGAGAAACTTCAGTGAAGAAAAGGAGATGGCAGACAGTGCTTTCTGCCTGAGCCTGGACTTCCTGCTTGGGAGGATGGGTTTATACCTGTAGACATGTGGTGACTGCTGGCCACCCCAGAGGCCTCCTTGAAGAGACACACCAGGGAAAGGCAACAGTTGATGTGGAGGACTGAGCGGCTGATGAGTGTGGTTCCTGGGTTCAGTCAGCCCATGGGAGAGAGTCATGGGTCAAGAGCCATCTTGGAGAGGGGCCAATGAGCTGGGAATTTAAAACAACTGCTGGCTCCATCTAGTGGCCCCTAGCCAAGTTCAAGACCAGAGAAGGCACACCAACCACTTCAGGCCGGAAGGGTCTGGTTCCACCTTTATGGCCAAAAACCAGCTTCATCTTCAGAGGAAATAAATATACAGGTTCATTGGGATTAACCACTCCCTTACTTTAAAGCTACTGCTAACTTGCTAGGATTAATCAACAGTTCTATACTCTGCCCACATTGTCCACCACTAACATCAGACAAACATCTTTTCTCTCTCTCTCCTTTTTTTTTTTTTTTTTTTTTTTGAGACAGACTGTCACTATACAGTTCAGGCTGTCCTTAAGTTCACTTTGTAGCCCAGGCTGTTCTTGTACTTACAATGATCCCCCTGCCTTAACCCCCATGCCCTGGGACTACATGCATCTGCCACCATCCCCAGCTCTTTTTTGTTTTTGTGTTGTCTTTTTTATTATTTGTTTTTATATGAATATGAACATGGTTTATAGTTTTTTCATGCTTGCTTCTCTGTTCTTATTTTAATTGCTTCCTTCTCTCTTTCCCTCCTGTCTTCTGCACGTTTCCCAAGGATGCATGCTCTTTCTTTATTCTCCAGCATGGCTTCTAATCTATCCCTCTTCTATTTCTCTCTTTTATCCCTCTAATCCCTTTTATATTTTCTCCTCTGAAGGTAAAATTGTTATATTGAGGGCTTATTTACTGTATACAATTTTCTGGTTCATTTTATAGATTTTGTTGTAGAACCACAAATCTAGTTCATATAATTAAAAGTGGCAAATTAATAGTCACCTCGGGGTATCATTCACTATCCTGTTTTTGCTGCTCTTATTATTGCTGATTGTACCATGTTAGCCAAAATGACATAATTGTTCTAACCAGTTGTCCTTCCTAGAATACCAAGACTGAAATTCCCTAACAGTGGTGAAAAAAATCCCACAGAAGAGTGCCAAGGAACCATGGGCTGGGACCAGTGGGCTGCAACTTTTCATTCCCAATACATGGAAGAGGTAGGATCTTGCAACAGACTCAAAACCCAAAAGCCTGGAAGACACTTTAGAGACGTAATCATTTCCTAAGTGTTCTAAATGCTAGTAATAAAGTTACTCACATCATGGGCGATTTACAAGCATCAAAGAGGGAAATAACTAAAAAAAATACAAAATAAGAAAACAACTCGATGAGATGCAAGTCCTGACATCCAACTTACAAAGGGCCAACCTGAGGAGCAAAGGGTGGGACAATTCAAACGCCATCCATCTGGCTTCTGTGAAGCCGTAACAAGAAGTTACAAGGCAAATTAATGAGGTTCCAGAAAAAAAATCAGATTAAAAAATAGTATCTCAGATAATCACAACCATGGTGACCACAATGAAAGACATGTTTAGTGACTCTAGAGCAGATATAGATAAAAAGCAGAAGAGAGTAAGAAAAAATGATGGAAACCATATATGTCCAACACAGGAAAGTAAGTAGAATGCATAACTGATTAAAGGAGATACATAGAAGAGTAAAAATTCCACTGAAAGTATACACAGTAGGGTGAGCCAGTGTGAGGGATAACAAGGGACCAATACAGTAGCAGCTAGATGATGCAAAGAATAGCGTAGATTCACTGCAGTCAATGAAAAAGCAGGAAGTAGTACAAATGACATAAAATGCCTGCTCAGCACACTTCATGGCCAAGAACCTCCCTGGCAGAGAAAAATAATTTAACATACAGTAACTAGGCATAAATATCTCCAGCTGGCCATGGTTTAAAAAAATCTACACCAGCGTATATAATTCAATACAAGAACAGAATATTAAAAGCTGTTAGAGAAAAGAAGCAAATCACCTGTAAAGGAAAGACCATCAAAATCACAGTAGACATCTCAACACAAACTAGCCAGTCAAGCAAAGCTTGGAATGAAGGATTTCAAGCGGGAAATCCAACCTAGATTGTGTAGAGTTTAAGGGGAGAGTAGAATATGGGACAGGGAGAATATTTAATCTATTAAAACAGTCAGCATGTCTTGGTGGCTTCACAGGAAACAAAGGAGAAACTGCCTGTATTATCTCAAGCAAAGGTCAAGCCGCTATGGCAACAGATCCCTTAGCTGTGCACACTTCTCATGGGGTCCTTCCAAACTCAGAAGAAGCAGTAGCTTTGTCCTAGATACCCGAGGTTCCGGTAGCTTCACTCTAATCCTCTGAGGCATGGCAAACAAATAAACCAAACAAAAGGGAGCCAACAACAGGAAAATAGCATAAGAATAAGTCAATTACACATCAGTTATAACCATCAATGTTAACAGTGTCAGTACATCAAGCAAAAGAAACAGACTGACAAAATGGATCAAGAAGCAAGATACAACAATATTCTGCATACAGGAAACACATTTAATTAAAAAAAATTCATAGACTAAAAGTCAAAGGATGGCAAACAATACTGCATGTGACAGGAGCTCAGAAAAAAGCAGAGGTAGTTACAGGGGTAGCTATTCTATTTGCAGACAAAGTGGACTTCAAGCCAAGACTGATTAAGAGAGACAAAGAAGGTCACTACATCCTTGTAAAGGGAACTATCCAAGAGGAAGAGATAATAACCATAAATACATATGCAACAAATGCCAGTGCTCCCAACTATATAAAACAAATATAAGTGATACGAAAAATCCAATAAGCTCTAGTACAATTGTACTGGGGGATCTCAATACACCGCTGTCACAAACAGATCAAATAGACAAAATGTCAACAATGAAATATTGAAACTAAACCAAACTTTTGAATAAAGGAACTTAGTAGATGTTTACACTGTTCCACCTCAGAACATCAGAATACATATTATTCTCAGCTTCACATGGAATGATCTCCAAAATAAATCACAGACTAGCTCATAGAACAAAGGAACTGAAATTCTTCCATGCATATTATCTGACCATAATGCAATTAAATTGGAAGTTAATGAGAAAAGAAACTATAATAATTTCATAAAGACATGAAAATTTAATAATAACCTCCTAAAAAACCAGAGGGTCACGGGTTAAATTAAAGAAGAAATTACAGTTTCTGCAATTAAACTATACTGCCACTACAGCATACCATAACCCATGGACACTGTAAAAGCAATCCTATGAGGGAAATAGATAACTTTGAATATACATTTCACAAAACACCAAACTCAAATAAGCAAATTAACATTCAATATCAAGCTTCTCAAAGAGGAAGAGCAAATGAAGCCTAAAGCTTACAGGAGAAAGGAAATTCTAGAGATCAGAGCAGAGATTAATGCAATGCAGGATAAGAAAACAATACCAAAAATTAATGAATTGTAATTTTGGTTTCTTGAAAGATTAAATGATATCAGCAAATATTCAGCCAACTTTATAAAAAAGAAAGAGATTCAAATCCATGTAATTCAGAATAAAAAGGGTGAAATGACGGTGGATCATGCAGCAGTCCAGAAGATTATCTATACCTACTCTGACAACTTGTATTCTAGCAAGATGGGAAATGCAAAAGAAATGGGCAGATTCCTACATACGTAAGAACTAACAGAGCTGAATCAGGATGATATACAAAATCTAAATAAAATAACATGAATCAATGAAATTGAAGATGCAATTAAAAACCAACCAGCAAACAAAAGCTCAGGCCCTGATGGATTCACTGCTGAATTTTACAATAAATTTAGACAAGCCTTAATGTTATTACTTCTTGGATTCTGTAATGAAATTGAAAGAGAAGCAATATTCCAAATTCATTATTTGAAACACACATTATGCTTATATCAAAACCAGAGAAGGAACTAAACAAACAAGAGAATTATAGGCCAATCTCTCCCACTAATATAGATGCAAAAATGCTCAATAAGATAGTGAGAAACAGAATGCAATAAATCGTCAAGAAGATTATACATCATGACCAAGATTCATACCAGAATGCAAGGATGGTTTACCTTATTCAAACCAATAAATGTAATACACCATATCAACACAGACAAGGACAAAAATCAAATGATCAACTCAATAGATGCATAAAAAGCATTTGACACAGTCCAGCACTCATCCATGATGAAAGCTGCACAGAAAATGGAAATAAATGGTCTTTACAAAAATCTGACAAAAGGCAACTATGACAATCTAACAGCCAACATCGATGACATGATACTCTACATAGAACTAATCAAAAACTGCACCAAAAGCCTTCTAAACAACCAAATTGAGTAACATAGCTAGATACAAAATCTACACTCCAAAATAAATAGCTTTCCTGTATGCAAAAATTCACTAAGAGAGAAATTAGGGAAATAACACCTTTCACAATAGCATCCCCCAAAATGAAATACTTAGGGATCAATCTAACAAAAGATGTAAAAGACCTCAACATTGAAAACTATAGAACTCTGAAAAAAGATATTGAAGAGTGTATCAGAACAGGTTAAGATATCCCTTGCTCTGGAGTAGGAAGAACCAATATAATGAAAATGGCCATACTTCCCAAATTCTTTATTTTTGTCTTTTTTAAACTCAGATTTTATTGAAACACTTTAGATTTATATAATGATCACATTCATCATAGAGAATGTGTACCTGTGCATGGTATAACTTGTCTTTTTCTGTTCCTCTACGTTTCCTTTAACCCCTCCTCCTCTCCTCACTTACAACAGCCTTGTTCCATGCTTTCCTTCTTTTCTCATTTTTAAAAACATTCTCATCTTTCCCTTCCCCCGCCCCTGTGCTCGGTTTCCTTCCCAGCTGGACGTTTTCTTCCTATTTCACTGTACCTATTATATATTTTTGCCTGACTTACACTCTTGGTTTCTCACACCAAAGAAACAATGCAGTTTTTACAAATATGTGTTCAATCTATTTCACTTAAGTGTACGGTCTCAAGGTGCGTCTGTTTTCTTAGAAATGCCTTGAGTATATCCTTTATGGCACAGTAGTACTCATTATTGCTGATATTTTAAATTTTCAGCAGGTCCTTGAGGTGTAACCCACTCTAATTTGAGAGTTATCTGTATTCAGTAAGAGTAAGCCATAATTCCCTAGAGAAGTAATACTTTAGCAGAAAACCAAGCCAGAAAATTTGGACTTTAATGTAAAAAATGCCCCAATACTAATCATGAGAATGAACTGACAAACTGTTAAGATATCAGTTCTTTCCAAATAGGTCAGTGAATACAATGCAACTTTTATAATTAAGCTTTAAGAAATAGTAATATTCAGTGCACATAGAATTTATTGTAGTTACTTTAAGGACATAAAAAAATGTAGGATGTAGAAGCACTATAGCAAAACCCTGCTCAAATACTTTGAATGGTCAGGTATTAGCTAGCTCCAGTGGGCCCATTTCTGCAACTCTGTGCCTGCGAACGTCTCTGGAAACAAAGGCAGCTGCTGAGTTGCTGTGCGTGTACTCTGAGCGCTGAGAATGATGAAGAGATTCACATCCCTCTAGGAGCATCTCTCCCAGTCTCTATGAGATTGAATTTCTCCCATCATAAATTCCAATAAAGCACACATTATGATTACTTTTTATTTACTACATTTCCCCATCAGTGACATTTGAACGCCAAAACAATTATTTGCCTCAGTTTATCATGTGAATATCTACGTGTAGAGTAGAATAAACAAGCATACACTTACATGTGTGCATGTACACCCCATGATTTCTCACCACTGGATTCCAAAGGAAGGGGTAATTTCTAAATCCTAATACTATGTAGAACAATGGTCACTAATGTCATTTCTTATTTTTAGGATCCCAAAAGAATATTTGTAAAGCAGATCATATTTTCCTGTCTTTGTTTCATTATATGGCTATAAGCCATGATGAAAATATATGGTGAAAGTTTAAATAAAATACTTTACAGTAAGAGATAAGTTGCCATTAATTCCTCTGGGCAGATTCCTGCTGCCTCTGAACACATTTATGTCATTTCTCTTCCTATTTTCTGAAGCAGTTATGGAAGTCCTAGTCTGTGCGTATCTTTAGGAATTGTGATTTTAAAAAGTGCGATGAGTGCTGCTAGAGAACCTTCCAATATATATCCAGGCTTGTAACAACCTGTATAGCTACCTTCCCGGATCTAGCGCTGTGTAATTTCTGGCCTTTCGACACAGTCAAAATGATCACAGGAAACAACTATTTTGAACTAATTTGGAACATTGAGGCAGCCATCATAGTGCACCTAAAGACACTCCCAGGAAAAAAGGATTTCCAGAACTGCTACAGACTGTGGTAAGAATAATAAGAACAGTTTCCTCAAAGTGAAGGGGTGTAATCTGAGAAGGATTAATGGTCATGTTTTCCTGTAATACATTTTTGTAATGTGAACATTCAATATACTTTTGATCACACCTGAGATATACAAAGAATGTGTTTTATATATCTATATAAAGATTATTTAATAGAGCAAATATTTGATGCTTTTTGTGAAATTAGTTGCCCAGATAAATTTCTAAAATTTTGTTTCTCCAAACCAAATTTAGCACAGTTGTTAATCCTTTGGTAGATTGTGTAGTGAAAAGTATGATGTGAAATAAAACTTTTAAATGTTTACACAAAATGTAACATCTGTTGAGTAATATTCTTTTTCCTTTGAATTCAAACAGACTAAAATTAATGCAATAATATGTAATACATTTTCCCACATTTTTAAATGAAATTGCTGAAAAATTTGAGTTCCTATTTTTAGATTCGACCAGTTTGTGATTAAAAATATAGAATTGTAACTTGTTGCTTTCTAATTGACATGAGTTGGAATCTGTGATTCTAATGTGAACAAAATAAACACACAGTTAATATGAGAAATCCCGGGCTGCAAAATGAAAGTACAACATTTTGTAATGAGCGTGCTTCTCTTGTGTTTGTTATCAAGATGGAAATATGCAAACTTTACCAATTTGATTATGCCCCTGTCATTTATTCTTTCATAAAGGTTCTTATTTACAGGAAAGATATTCATATTTTAAATAATTATGCTACACTTTTAATTTAAATTTAATTCTTTTTCATTTACTTTGTCATAGTGGTATGATGAATATTAAATTTGATATTTTACCTTGAATCATAAAACATAAATCCAAATTTTATTATACCTTCAGTCAATTGATTTCGACGATTAAGTAAAAACAAGCATTAGATGAGCTGTATTTTATTCAACATAGATATAAACGACTCTATTACCTGCAAAATGCTATTGTAGAAAAATATCTTACTCATTTTATGCAAACAGACCTTTTAGAAAGTACTAGAAAACTGTTTTCCTTAAACATTAGTATAATTTCTAGCAAATCTAAGAAACCAAAGGGAAGCCACTCTTTGTTCCTATGTATTTTTTTCCGTAACCCATGTGCTTATTTCCCAAGACCTGCAGAGACCTCTCTGAATATTAGCATAACATTTGCCCACCTCTTAGGTCCTCTTTATGCATCAATGGCCTCTTTTGCATTTGACTTGCTTGCTCAGCAATACTGCAGAACTTCATGGAGAGAACAAGCTGTATATGGACAGAAAACCTCCGCCAAAGCTCTGCCTTTGTGTTTTCCTGCTTCACTCCTGTGCACATCCTTACCTCTTAGCTTTCGTTCATTGTTCATGTTAGTTTACTTTTCTCCTCATATTTTTATTTCTCCCATTGTTTTTTCTCTTTTCCAAACAGGAATAAAGTCTATCATCCTTTTCACTTGGTTTCCTGTCTTTTTAAAACCGCTTGTTCCATTTAGAGATTTCTCTATCAACAGACTAGCATTGGAATAAATTTCCAACATCTTCAAATAACTGTCAGATCTGTCAAGGACCCAGAGTATAGTATAACTGAATACTAATCATGTACTCTGGAAAGACCAACCAATTTTTTTATTTGGGTCTGCAAACACTTCAGGGCACAATGGAAAGTTAGAGCGTTGACGTTAAAAGGATTTCAAATAAGTTCAGGCTGCCTCCACTCAGGCATTTTATGTTTTGTTCTTCACAGAAGTTTTAATTAGGTGGATCAAAGTTGGTTCTCAAATTATAAAGAAAAAAATGAAACGAGTCAGCATGACTTTTAATACAAACAAGGGTAGAATGATTCAGATTAAAAGGGGAGAAAAAAAATAAAATAAAAGGGGAGAAAAAAACCCCAAAGATGCAGTTTAGATTCAAATAATTTTAATGTAATTGAATTCAGATATGCAAATATATTTTGAAAACAGCCTGATAAATGTGAATCTAAAAGCTGGGTCCTGAATCACAGCAGAGCCCTTAGTATAACAGAGAAGTCAATGAAAAAAATAATTATAATGCTGAATCTATAGTTTATAGTTGGTTGAACAAATATTTCTTTCATGTAAAAAAGGCTCAACTGTTTTTTAAAGCCAGTAGGCAAAGGCTGAGAGCAAACTCGTTATGATGTGTCATTCTTTTCTGTGTCTGCCTCAGTTGGATGACATTTTAATTATGAGTATGATAAACTGATATCAATAAGTACATTTTAAAAATAAATTTGCATGTTTTAAACTGCAATTTGTATAATGCATTAGATTGAAGGTGTTCCATACACCTTATTTGATCAGGTAAAATTGACTAGATATATCTAGCAAAGAAAAATTTAATTAAAAATTATATTTTATGTGCTAATAATATGAAAATACAGAATTAATGATGAAGATATTACTTTTGCTTACTACAATTACTCAGTTGAACTCAATTATTTACCTTTGTCTTTTGCAAAGTTGTTGCTAACTTAATTGCAATGATTACTCAATTTTAAAAATATTTTCATGGAAACCTTAAATACTGCAAAGGAAAAGGTAACCTAACCTGTTTTAAAAATGAGTGTTGAACTGCTATGTAGCATCACATTCAAATCTTACACTATTTCAAGCCTTGACTGAGAGGTTTCTCTAGGGCTTAAAGCACATGATATTTTCAATTAAATTCATTGTTGGAAGATATGTTTAGCACATTTCTTTTTGAACAGTTCATTTGCCAAGTGCAAAGTGTGTAGGGGAAACATATAAATAATAAAACTGGAGACATTACTCATAGAAGCCAAGACCTCGTATTTTTGTGGTGATAAAACAATTTAGGCCAGGCTTGGAGGCACATGCCTTTAATCCCAGAACTCAGTAGGCTGTGGCAGGAAGACCTCTGTGAGTTTGATGTCAGCCTGGGCTACACAGTTAGTATAGTCTGGCAACTACATAGCACGGCCCTGTCTCAAAAAAAACCCAAACAACCAAAACAAAACAGTAATCACTAATGAGCAGAAGTTTAACCATCTCAGTAACATGTCACAAGTACAAAAAGAATCATACTAAAAATGTTTTAACTATAATGATTCAAGATTAAAAGCATTTGGTTTCTCATAATTTTGCTGATATATATATATATATATATATATATAATGTATATTATATATAGTTTACTTATAAACTTTAATTGATTCAGGACTCAGTTACACTGCTTATATGCTTATTCCTAGTTCACTTTATTTGATTAGCACTACCTGACTTGATAGAGGATGAGACACAAGGACACTGAATGTGTAAATGTATTATTTTAGAAACAATAATTGGCAAATGAGTTTAACTATGACGACTGTAATACATCGTGATAAAATCAGAAATATCTAGTTTGTTTTAAAGTTTGGTTGCTGATTTAGCTTCTGAAATCTTTTTAATAGAGATAGTAACAGCATGTTATATTCTAATATTTAACATTTGATGCTGGTTCCTATGACTGAGCTCTTAAAACCCTTGTAACTTTCTGTGTTATGAAGGTAACAGAGGCAGTTTACAGACATCTTTAATTCATTGGCTTTCCTGAGTGGTAGAAAGGATTCTTCTACTAATAAGGTAACCACTGGTTACAGTAGGTACCTTGAGAATGGAGTCTAGTTATCAGAAATGACAGTGCCTTCTTGGAACCCTGACATGTGCAAGTCAAATAGTTCTCTGGGGAGGAGTAACAGCTTGCATACAGGTTGAAAAGGATGGAAAGGAAACACTGATTATCCTCTGAAATAAATCATATGTTAAATTATAGAAAGTCTTAATAAATGTTAAAATATAAAAAGAAAAATTTAAAGCATCATTTCTGCCAGGCATGGTGCCGCCCATCTGTAATCCCAGCACTAAGGAGGCTGAGGCAGGAGAATCACTATCTCTGTGAGTTTGAGTTAAGGCCAGCTTGAACTGCATAGTGAGACCCTGTCTCAAAAAAACAAAAATAAAATCAAACAACAAAAGGATCATTTCTGATCACAATGAAATGAATGTAGAAATTAATCATAGAAGTAAAACCAAAAATATCACAAGCATGTGGAAGTTAAATAGCATCTTCTTAAACATCCAGTGAAGGGAAGAAATCGCAGTGAAAATTAGAAGATATTTTGAAAACAAGTGAAAATGAAAAGTAATACCGAAAAATGTAAGGGATGTAGTAAAGGAAAATTTACATGTGTAAACACAACGAAACATGAAGAAGACCTCAAATAAAGCAATCAAACTTTGAGTTTGTGGACAGCACATTCTTTTGAATGCAGTTAATATCACAAGAGTGCACACTTAAATTGCTAAAAGTTATAAAATTTTGTTCACGTGCTTTATAACAATGAAGACATTTGAAAGGAGAAGAGGAAAATGATAAAAAGTGAAGATGAAGTGAAATTATGATCAGAGAGAAAAGAGATAGGCAATGAGCAGATCTAGAAATAGAAAAGAAAAACAAAATTAAAGAACTGAGTAAGAGGAAAAGGACTTAGCAAGAGGTAGGATGCATTCAGAAGCAAGGCACAGAGAAGAGCAATAGCCCCGCCTTGCAAAGAGAAAACAAAAAGCCAGTGTTTTCTTCTCACCTCTTTAATTGTGGAAGTGGGACAGCTAGAACAAATATGGGATTAATTTCACAACACAGGGATGCATTCTGTCCCAGTATTTGTGTGTGTTGGACTGGTATTTACAGTCCCAGAGAGTTCCTTCTGTCACCTATTCCAAGCAGCAGGACCAAGAACCTGGAGAGAAAGGGACAATGTGTTGCATGTATTATTGTAGGAAATTTCTCAGATGTGCCACACAACTTTAACGTTCATTGTGTCCTGAAAGTAAACACATGGTTAGATATTTTCTGAGTGGCTGCAAAGACTGGAGAGATTTCTGGCTTAACAGCTCAAACCAAAGAGTTCACTTCTGAGTGGGAGTCTACCCACTCCAAAGAATGCTGGGAAGTTGTCTTTTTCATCTTATTTATTCTTGTGGTTATCTGAAAATTGTTATTATGATGAGAAATAAGAACAGATTTCTGCTGATTAGAAGTAAGAGGTAAGAGATCTGGAGTCAAAGAGGAAGTTACACCTAAAGATGAATATGCAGAAGTGACTTCAGAAAACATCTTATTCTGGCTGACAAAAGCTCAGAATAATCTGGCTTCCGATTTTCTTTCTGACTTCTTCTTTTTCATTTTAATTGACAGACAGTATTCTTTCTGTTCCTTAAAGATTGACTCATTTATTTCTGTGAGCCTGTGTATACATGTACAGCACCTAGAATGGTTCTTCCTTATTCTAATTCCCAAATTATTTACAATACTATCCAAGAGTAGCAATTTTCTATATTTTTTATTGTTTTTAGGTGGGCTGGTCAAATTTAGAAAAGAGAAATATGGGCAACTTGTTAATTAAAACTTCAGTTCAACAGTGCAATAAGTGCCATGCAACATTAGGAGATCTTGGTAAGATTCAGACAAATTTTTAAATTAAAAACTTATTCATTGTTTACATAAAATTCAAATTTTACTAGCTATATTTCTATGTACATGGCTGTACTTTCTTTAGAGCATCTTAAATCGACAATTACATCATTTATTTATATCATTTTGTATTACCTGTCTTTCATACCAAACGGTAAATTTTTATTGAGGTGACAAGTAAATTATCTTTGAATCTAACCCAAGATAAATTTACTAAATTTTGTTGAGTGAGTAAAACAAACCGCATTATTATCACTATTATTCTGTGAGTTTAATTAATATAAAAGAAGAAAATTTAAAAACACAGATAAATGATACTTATATTCTCTAACAAAAAAATGTAACTGAATATGACATGACTTGTGAAGAAACTAGGGGTTGAAAATAATCAAGAATTAATATATCAATTTCGTTTATTCCTGGGAAAGAGTTAACATTTACTTAGTATATAATCTTTGGTTTGCTTCAACTAATGTCCTCTGTGAAACTATTTGAGCTTCAAATAATTTTCTATTTGTTATTTTTGTAGTGCAATATCTGAGTGTGGTTATCCAAAATTCTGACATGGATCGATTTGGGAAGTTTGTTTTACTTTATTGATCAAGTGTTACTTAAAAATGCTACTAGTAATGCAACATTCTAAGTAGAATGATAGCAGGTCACAAAGATTGAGTAGAAAAAATTATTTCACTTTACAGACTATGAAAGAAACCATTTCTCCAAATGGTACTCCACATTTTACTGTCAATAAAAAGGTGTAGTGTTATCAACTTTTTATCTTTGCAGTTTTATCTGTTCTGTTAGTTTAGTTTCAGTTCTCTTCATGCCCTAAAAATAAATTCAATTGAAAAGAAAGCCACACGTGATTATATATATATGTATATATATATATATATATATATATACACATATATGAAAATTATATCACATATATTTTCAATATTTAGACACATATTTTCTCCAAAATTAAAAATTATATTTATTAAGTTCAAACAAATATTTTCAAGATCCATTGAAATAATAAAAAATTATAAATCTAAGCAGTAGGATAACAATAAATTTGGCATAATAAACTTCCAAATAATTTAAGGTTCTGATAATTATAATTTCCACAGGAAGTTAGATCCATAGCACAGCTAGATCAGTACAAACAACAAGAAAACTTAGCAAAGAATGCTACCAATAATATGAAGCATAGAAAAGATGCTTATTATTTATCACATTTTCAGGACAAAATTTATGAGAACAAGTAATGATTTATATTTTC
>PVLD010016581.1:0-44547 GCA_004027595.1 Dinomys branickii | reverse complement strand
TATTAGCAGAAATGAAGATAACTTTATATTATACAGCATCCAGTGCAAATTCCCTACTATCTTATCTACAATTTGGTATTTCCTTTAATGTTTTTGTGTTAACTAATGTGAAGATAACTATGTAATACAACATCCAGTTCTAATTCCCTACTATATTCTGTATAACTTTGTATTTTCTGTATTGTTTATGGCTTTTCTGTTTCATATGTCTCCATTCTTTTGTCTTTAAAATAAAATTTAAGAAAAAAAGAAAGCAACAGTTAATGATTAGTTGTTTGATCAATCTTGCATTTCTATATTTGTTTTCCTGAGTATACACTTCCAGGTTATCAATATGTAATACAACAACCCTTGTTAATTCCCTGTCATCTTGTCTGTAATTCAGTTTTGATTGTCCTATTCTCATGCTACTTTGTGTCTGTTTGTTAATATGCTTTTGTTCTTTTACTTTTAAAATTTTAAAAATGAATAAAAAATAAAATTTAGTTTAAATTTTGATCACATTAGTGTCCACACAGTTTAAAATGCAAACAGATTTATAAAATTTGTAGTGACAATGCAGTCTCTGGCCCTACCCACCCCCAGATTGGCCACCTCCCTCCATTCTCTAGTAATCACTATTATGTGCTGTCTAGCTGATGTTCTGCTCAGGGTTTCCTGGAGAACCCAGATTATTCTCCAATAGGATATTGCTATATCTATATGTTGGCTATATATAATTTTATGTATGTTAACTATTTGTGTCATATTCTTCTATATTCTCTCTCTGTGTTATTTTTCTCATTGCTAAGACAAAATATTTGACACCCACAAGTGAAAATAGTAAATGTTTATTTTGGCTCACTCCAAGGTGAGGAAGCATGGCAGAGAGGCCTGGCAGAGGAGAAACAGTCTATTGCAGAGCAGATAGAGGCAGCAGCAGCGGCAGAGAGCCTCCCTTTCACTTTTATCCCATCCAGGCTACAAGCCCTTTGGGCGAGGCCACCCACACCCAGGGTGAGGCTTCCATTATCCACACCCAGCTCCGCGCTAATCAGTTTGGTTATTACACGCCCTCAATCCCAGTATCAGCACCCTAATCCAGCATCACATACCCATGATCTAGCCGCCTCCCAAAAACTCCATCTATGAGTGCATGAAGCTTTTGGGGCAGGTGTATAGATAGAAGCCATAACAGGTTGTAAGATGAGTACTCAGTATTTTTAATAATTTTTATATGTACATTTATCCACAGCTGAACTAAGTATGCTGACTTGTTTTTTTCCTGATACTGCATTTAAATTTGCCTCAGTTAATAGCTAGTTTGCTATACAATACGACACGTTATTCTCTCAACTCTTAGAAAGATGCGTATATAACTGTTAGAGCACTAAATGGATCAGATAATCAAGAGGATTTTGTTCACCTTTTCTTTATTCACACTTTAATTATCCTATAATCCCTCAATGTCTTTTTTCTAATCTGAATTCTACTACACAGTACTCTTCCAGAGCTTTGCTTCAGTTTCAGCTTGAGAAACCCCCTTGCCTTGAGACTTTATTGGATACCACTTCTGGGGTCTTGTATCCACCCTCTCTCCCATCAGCCTCATCTTTCCCATCTCTGTTCTGCTGTGTGTCTTCCCTAACAGTATGCTATGAATGGTTTCTTCTGGCCTTAGGTTGGGTTCAGCCAACAGGAGGAACAGCACCAGATCTGAGGGAGGGAGGAAAGAAAGGATGAGGAGTCGGTTCCCTTAACTCTGTCCTTTTATCTGAAGCAACAGCTCCTGCCAGCTCCTATCCTTTTCGTATAGCTTTCTCTCTGAGTTCTAGTAACTCCTCTCTCCCTTGACTCCACCAAATCTAGGGCATTAGTATGTCCAGAGGCTACACTACTTCTCGTTGCTTTCTCTAAACCCTGAAAATAATCCAAAGCTCACAAAGTCCCTTTAGTAAGCTCTTTTCAGTTACCTTGTTTGAGTGTGCCATCTGGTGCCTTCCCTCCTTTTGCTGACATACATCCTCCGGCAGCTTTCTGAGAAAGGGTGGGTGGGAGATAATTTTTAAAATATGTTACTTGTCTAAAAATGTCTTAATTCTACCCCTACACATAACCAATTGTTTGGTAGGGATGGCATTTTAGGTTAGAAATAATATCCCCTCATTTTTCTTCATTTTTTGCTAACTTCAATGCTTACTATTGTGAAGTCTGAAGACATCCTGCTTATTAACCCTCTGCATGTGACTTTTTTGAGACAAGGCGTTATGGCTTAGATCTAGAATGCCCCTCAAAAGTCTCCTGTGTTCAGAAGGATGGCTGTGGAAAGGTATTTGGGTTACAGGGGTACTATAATCCTCAGTGGGTTGATCCATTGACGAGTTTATAGCTGCATGTGCTGTTAGGTGGGGAGGCCCGGTTAGAAGAGGCAGATTGCTGGGGGTGGGATCCTGGAGGATGTGTTCTTGTCCTTACCGCCTGCTGACCAGATTCTTTCTCCTCTTCCCCCACTTTCTTCTTGTTTTCCTTCTTTTCTACCTCTTTTTCTGTCTCTCTGCCCCTGCCTATCTCCTTCTCCCTCTTCCCTTCCCTTCCCTTCCCTTCCCTTCCCTTCCCTTCCCTTCCCTTCCCTTCCCCCGTAATCTGCTTTTCTCTTGCGTGACCTTCTGCAGTGATATTCCGGCCTCAGACCCAGCTGACCATGGACTGCATCCCCAGAAATCAGGAAGCAAATTAAACTTCTCCTCATTAAGTTGTGGGCCTTGGTATTGTGTCTCAATGACAGGAAAACTAATACACAGGGCTTATTCTGTGTTCTAGGTTGGCTTTGAACTCACTATGTGGCCCAGGCCAGCCCTGAACATGTGCTCCTCCTACATCAGACTCCTAAATGCTGGGATTACAGCATGTGGGACTTATATTTCAATTTTTTTCTTAGCAACGTCTTACAGTTTCAGGGCAGAGGTCTTACAGATCTTTATCAAGTTTGTTTCTAGTTTTTATATTGTCTAATGCTACTATTGTGAATGGTAGGCTTTTAAAATTTCATTTCTGATTATCTGTGGCTAAAATATAGAAATACATTGATTTTAATACATTGATCATATTCCTTTCAACTTTGTTGAACTCATTAGTTCTATTAGTATTTTTTCTTGCAGATTCTGTGGGATTTTCTATTTAGAATTATGTTGTGTACAGTCAATGTCAGTTTAACTTCTGGATGTATCCAATCTGGATACATTTTATTTCCTTTTTTTTTTTTTGCCTTAATAAACTGACTTGAATCTTTAACACACAAACAAATATTGATAGAAGTGGTGAGAATGTACATGCCTTTCCCCCATCCCGGTTTTTCTTTCCTTTTGAGCAGTTTCTTTCCCTTTCATAACATCTATTGTAGGTTTTGGATCTATTTACTCTTTCAGTTTCTTATGCTAGGGAGACAACACAATGTTTACACATGTGAATCTGATTTATTTCAGTTATGAGTATGGTCTCTAGTTGCATTCATTTACCTATAAAAGCCTCAAGTTTATCCTTCTTTATAGCGAGTAGTACTCCACTATATAAAAATACTATATCTTTGTATACATTCCTCAGTTGATGGGCATTTGGGTTGTTTCCATGATTTAGCTATTACAAATTGTGTTGTTATAAACATGGGTGCACATGTATGGCTGTGGTATGATGTTTTTAATTCTTCTGGAAAAATACCCAGAAAGGGAATAGTGTGGTCAAATGGAACCACTCATCCTAGTTTTTTGAGGAATTGCCACACTGATTTCTACAGTGGTTGTACCAGTCTCTACTCCTACCAACAGAGGAGAAGGGTTTCTTTCTCCCTACAGCCCTTCCAGCATTTGTTTTTGGTTGATTTCTTGATACAGCCATTCTTTCTAGAGTGAGATGCAACCTCAGTGTTATTTTAATTTGCATTTCTCAAATGACCAGTGATGTTCAACACTTTTTTCATGTATTTATTTGCCATTTGTATTCATCTGAGAAGTGTGCCCTGTTTCTTTTGAGTACATTTATGTAGCTTATGCCTCTCCATAAATTTTGGTCAGTTTTTTAGTTGTTTTAGGCAGGAGTATAAATCAAGTTTCTGTTACTACATTTTGATTAAAATCACAAGGTCCTTCTATTTCATGTATTATACTCTATTAGCTAATAGTACATGACATACTCTTGTTACATAGTAAGTATATTTAATAGAATATGAATCATTGTATTGCTGTTTTTATGTCTTGCTTTTTAATATAAACTTATATAGTTATCATCTTCAAATATTTTATTTCTTTTTTTGTGGTACCTGGAATCAAACTCAGAGGTACTCTATCATTGAGCTACATCCTTGACCCTTTTTAGTTTTTATTTTGAGACAGAGTCTTGCTAAGTGGCCCAGACTGGCTTTGAACTTGTGATTCTTTTGCTTCAGCCTTCTGAATAGTTGGGAATACAAACATGTGTCCCCATGGCCAGTTTTAAAAAATTTTATAGTATGGACTAAACATGAATTTAAAAATCATTAAAATTCCTCATACTGTATCTAACTTTTCTTTTTGAGACAGTGTCTTGCTGTGTAGTTCAGGTTGGCCTTGAATTCACTGTGTAGCCCAGGCTGGCCTCAAACTCATGGCAATCCTCCTGCCTCTGTCTCCGGAGTGCTGGGATTACAGGAATGTGCCACCACACCCAGCTACTGTACACAATTAATACAAGCTTAGCAAAATGTTCTTAAATGTATACTTCTAAATGATGGCATAAAGTGTATTATCTAAAGACCTAGAAATTTTCTAAAACAAAAATTTAATAGACTGCCCATCTAACTCCTTGCCAGGGATTTTGTAATTGTTAATTACTACCACAAATCTCTTGTGTTAAAATACTTGATTAACACTTCTTCTGTGCAGCTTAATGTGGTAATTGCATCTTTGTATCTTGTCTCCAGTGATTAAATGCTGCCACCTGGCCTCCTCCTCCTAGATCCTACTGATCTGTTGAAATCAGCAACTCCCAATTTTCTGGCATCTTTTCCTGCCGATCTACAGAGGACGGCCAACACAGAGCTTTTTAAGGATTTGATGTAAGCAAGGCATTTTAGTAACTGATTGCGAGGTTGATCCTTTTGTTTGTTTGTTTTTTGGTCCTTTGAGATAGACTCTTGCTGTGTAGTTCAGGCTGGCCTTGAGCTCTCTGTGTTGTCCAAGCTGGCCTGGAATTCGTGGCTATCCTTCTGCCTCAGCCTCTCAAGGGCTGGGATTATAGGCATGCATCATCATGCCCAGCTGTGAGGTTAATCTTGATCAATTTGACTGGATTCAGAGATGCCTAGATGAGTAAAGCGTATCACATTTCTATATGTGTCTGTGGAGGTGTTTCCAGAGATGATTGGCATGTGGGCCAGCAAAGTGTGAAAGGGGAAGATGCGCCCTGATTGTGGGCACCAGCCAGTAGGCTTGTGGCCAGGTGGAGTGAAAAGCAGATGGGGGAGGAAGTCCTGATCTTGAAAGGCTCAGTTTTGCTTGAGTGGGTGTGACTTTTGCTGCTGCCGTCACCTGCAGAAAATCCAGTTTCGGCCTCCTCAGGCTTTTCACACGGACTCACACCGGCATATGGAGAGCCACTGTGGGTTGTCTGTCCTTTGATCTTAGAAGCCAAAATAATCAGTGCCCTGTCCATCCTGGCATGGTAGTGCATCCTTGTAATGCCAGCACTTGGGAGGCTGAGGCAGGGGGATCGCTCTAAGTCTGAGGCCAGCCTAGGCTACATAGTGAGAAGCTCTCTAGAAAAACAAAAAAAAAGCCCTCCTGGCCCTTAGGGGATATATTGATGTCCGTGCATATCTGCTCTAACACATCCACGTCCCTAAGTTTTAGGTTTTATTCCTAGGCCAAATAAACTTTAGCATTTCGCTTCCATTCACTAGAGGCCACCACTGTAGCTGGCTCACCAAGTAACCAAATGAAATTTCATTGTGGTTTTATGAGACAGGGTCTCGCTATGCAGCTCAGGTTGGCCTTGAGCTCACTATATAGCCTAGACTGGCCTTAAATTGGTGGCGATCCTCCTGTCTCAGTTCCCCGAATGCTGGGATTATGGACACATGACAACTGTGCCTCGCTTCCAAGCAAAATTTTAGAGTCATGTCCAGGGACTTAAATATATTACATGTTCGTATTATATTGGTAAACTTAGCCAGACCCAACCTTAAAATTTTTCTCCCGTCTAACCCCTTTAGAGTGTACTGTCGCTATGCTCCCTAGTTTTCTGACAATACAAGCTGTCCTTCACTACTGTGTGTGTGTGTGTGTGTGTGTGTGTGTGTGTAGATTGCATTATCTCCCCTTCTGTAGACCTTGCGCTTCTCCCTCTGAGTAACACTGAGACTAATTATTTTTAGGGGTTTAGAGATCTTGTGGAGTCTTGATGTGAGTCTTGAGGAGATACATTTTTAAAAATTTGGATATTATCAGCATATAGATTATACTTAAGCCATAAGATTGGCTGTAGCCAATCACAAGGTGAGCACTGACAGGAAGGAAAAGGGTGCCAGGGGAAGCCCAGCATGCAGAGATCAAGTCGAGGAAGATAAACCAACAGCCAGTGAGGTAAGAGGAAAAATTGATTCCTGGCAGCAAAGGAAGAATGAGTTTCAAGGAAAAAAGGGAGACCAATCAATAACCGAGAAGTAACCAGACCCCTTACCATGACTTGCAGTCATGTTCCAGCCCCTGGCTATGCTGAGGGCAATGCCCAGACACTGAATGTATTTCTAGTCTTCAAATGTTCTCTCTGGCTTCTGAGGCTTACAAGAGTCTTCACTTTGTCAAGAGTATGTTCTTCCCTCCTTTTGTTTGCCTAGCTAATTCCCAGCTATCTTTTAGATCTCTGCTAAAACGTTGCTACTTCTGGAGCTGGTCATGATGGCACATGTAATCCCAGCACTCTGGGAGGCTGAGGCAGGAGGATCCTAAATTTGAGTCCAGCCTGGGGAAATCAGCAATTTATCAAGACCCTGTTTTGAAATAAAAAATTTTAAAAGGGCTAGAGCTATAGCTCAGTGCAAGGGCCCTGGGTTTAATCTCTAGCATCACAAAAATAAATACATTTTAAAAATTTTTACTTTCTCTAGGCTGCTCTTTTTGACCCCTAACATAAGTCAGTTATTCCTGTCTCTGCTACATAGTCATACTTGGTTATATTTATTTAGTTTTGTGTATTTCCCTTTAGCTCCAAGACAACAGTCTTTTTCATTATTCAATTTCCAATACTTAGTGCATAGTAAAGATTTAGTATATAACTGTTAATTGAATAAGTAAATGTCACCAATGGTCTTTAGTATCTACTACCCACCTTTACAACCCAATTTCCTCACTTGGAACTTTTATTCTGGAAGCTGAATACATATTCAAAATTTTAAAGAGAGACAGAGAGCACAAGTATTTGAGTTCTGAAGTTTCTCATGTTTTTCTCTTGCCCTAGCACATAAACACACTGATCCACACCTAAAGATAGTTCAAATTTAAAATGCTATCCATCCAAATTTTGTTATAAACCCTATTACACTGAATGTTCTAAATGAGGCTTACTTGAATTTTGGTCGTTTAAAAATTAAAAAAAAATTGTTTGTTTATTGAGATGGGATCTTGTTATATAGTTTGTGCTGGTCTTGAACTTACTGTATAGCTTGGACTGGCCTTAAACTTGAGGTAATCCTCTTGCCTTCGCCTCCAAGTGCTGGGATTAAGGCGTGTCTCACCATGCCTGGCAAGAAGTTGAATTGTAGGAGTTTGCCGAGCAGTTCTGAGGAGCAAACAATAACCTGAAACATGAAATCTGTGGGGGAAGATGCACTTAAGAACTGGATCTTTTTCAGAGGTTTTCAGGCATCACTGACCTTAGTTATTCGGTTCTGGAGACAGAATCAGGAATGTTAGCCTGAGGAAATAACACATGCCAGTTTTCACAGTGCTAAAAGAGAAATTATTAAGATCTTAAGGCAGTTTAGACAACTTTTCTCCCTCTTTATTTATATCATATCTATTATCCAGACAGGAAATATGGATTTCTCTTGGCTTCACTTTTAGATCTCTAATTAGCAGCACAGTGATAGGCCCAATATTGGAGTAATTCTGAGGGTTTTCTTCTTTCCAGTTCTGCTGTATTGTAATAATCGGACATTACGTTGTGAGGTCACAGTCTGAGGGACAGCAACTAACAAAATCCCTGACAAGCAAACCAACGGAATCCACGATTTGCTCTCACCCTAGCAATCACAGTGACCAGAGCTCTGCCTATAGGCTTTGTTCCCAGGGACAGAACCACCGTGTTGCCATCCACCCTGTCCTTCCTCATGGAATTTCAGAAGGTGCAGCGTTCAGCTACACATAGAAAGATGATAGCTTCCAACCGCCCTATAACCACTTCTCAAAGCAGGACTGCACATTTGGGAGGCAAAAGAGGGCCAGCTGTTTGGTCTGCAGCTCTTTGTGGACACGGGTTCTGATTCCTTAGCAGACAATGGGTGTGTGGGGGGTGGGGATACCCGCACTTCCTACCTTCCTTTAGCTGAGCAGGTCTGTTCTGTATCATGAAGCAGGGTAGGGCTGGGTTTCTTTCAATCCAACTCCATTAGCCTCAGAAATTAGTCTAATTTCTCCTAGCAATGAGCAGCTTGTCATTCTTTATACTTTGCACAGAAATGAATTTCCTCACTTTTTTCTTAATCTTAGTGTGTGTTTTAGGCAGCAGCTGAGATGGGCTGAGTCAGAGGCTGTAGCCAACAATCATTTAAAAGTGGACACGCCTCACTGATTTTTATCTCAATTGCATCAGTCTGTTCTTGTTTCTTTGGCCTCTCATTCTGGGATTTCCCAGGGTGCTGTCTTTGGCTGGCTGTTCAGTCTACACTCTTCTTCAGAGGAATAACCTACTTTTATACCTTCGCATCTGACGCCTGATGACTGATGATTCTCAAATGGCTGTCTTGGGCTGTCTTCTGACTTAAATTATGATCCTTTATTTTCCTGTGGTACCATATTTCCGTTTACACCACAAAATACATGTGTCCCTAGTGGAGGTACCCCTGCCTTAACTGTTAAAACTGCTAAATAAGCAGAGACAAAATCAGGAAATGAACATTCTGTGCAAGGGCCAGTAAGTAAAACTTTTTGAAACACAACCCTACGTATGTATACTTCTTTGGTTCCTGGGAGGAGTCTACGGCCATACCACCCTGAACGTGCCCAATCCTGTCTGGTTCCTGGGAAGAGAAAAGTAAAAAGTTCAGAGCGTTTCTTTCACTCTATATGACCACACCCCAGTCTCACACCCCAATATAGCATAGTCTTCCAGCTGGCAGTGCAGGAGTTTTTAATAGTTGTAGCCATGCCAGTACCCTACAAAGTCAACACCAAATACAAGATAAGACCTGTAAATCCAATGGGTGTCAGACTCTTGATCTATGGAGGTTTTTTTTTTTTATTTGAGAGAACTCAGGGTGGAAAATTCACATAGGATACTTTCCGTTACAAAGCAAATAACAAAATGATTTATAGTTTCTGAGGTTTCTCCCTCAGGGGGGAGATCTCCTCCCCACTACCCTATAGGGTTTACCTAAAGGGAGCCAGAAATCACAGAAATCCATTCAGGACAAGAGCTACTATATTGTACAGAGATTTCCATAATTAGTTTTTTTTTTCATCCTGGGCAAGTGATCATAAGGAAGTGCCCAAGACACCACAGGAGCGAGACGTAGGAGATGTGGTCATGAAATCAGAAGGGCATGCTGGGAGTGTAAGCCAGCTGTGTATATGATTTCTTGTCCCTTTGGACCTGCCTAGGTCTAGTCCTACTGATATTCTTTCCATTTGCTGGTCTGCTGAGGCCTAACTTTATGTCTAGTTAGATAATATCAAATTCATGACAGGTAGATACAGAGTATCTCATTGACATGCATTCAGTATTCAAGCCAAATGTTATTTCTTTAAAAAATATATCTATGTATCTGGGCATGGTAGTATATACATGTAATCCCAGCACTGGGGGACTGAAGCAGGATGACTGCAAGTTTCAGCTGAACCTGGGAAATTTAGCAAATTAGTGAGACCCTGTTTTAAAATGAAATAATAATAATAATAATGGCCTGCAATAATAATAATAATGATAATTAAGGGCTGGGGATACAGTTCAGTGTGAAGGCCCTCTGTTCAGTCCCCAGTACTGCCAAAAACTGCATATGCATACATTTATAAATTATATTACATTATGTTATATTGTATTGTGCATCATATAGATTTTATGAAGAAGTGATTTATTTTGCTTCAGAGCCCTTCTGTGATTCTTCTAATAAAACTTGGCACGTTCTCTATATGGCAGATTCAGCCAGACTTTGAGCACCATTGGTTGAGAGCCTGGCTATGTAGGGATCTTCCCTCTAAAATGATGATAACGTGGCTACGCTGTATAGTTAACAAAGACATAATGATTTATGATGCCCCTTAGATTTTGGAGGCAGCACATGTGACTTTTGGGTGTACTACTATGATCCATTTTCAGGTTAATACAAAAGGTTCTCAGGTGTCACAGGGCCCTGAACAAAAGAAGTTTCTCTGCGGGTCACGGCAGACCCAAGGGTTATATGGAGATGTTAGGAAGTTCTACCAGGTGAAGGAAAATGGAGGTACCCTATGGTCTGGGAGGGATAATTATGCCCCTCCCCTTTTTTTTTTCAGCAAATGACTATTCTAATTTTGTTAAGTTCCTCATTTTGATATCTGATCCTAGAAGGCCGTGAACTCTGAGAAACCTTCCATGATCCATGTTAGATGACCAACCTAGAAAGAAAGTCTGCCATTGCAGCTGCAGTGTGTACAGAGGCAGGAACAAGCAAAAGACAAGAAGGTAGCACACACAGAGGCTCACGTTCATCGCATCTGTTGGCTTCCTCAGCCCATGTCTAGGCTTTATGTTGCATTCTCCATGCCCAGTTGGTGTGATGGAAAAAAAACCTGATTTATAGACTGGTGTTAATTACAATGTTGACTGTTCCAGGCAGTCAGAAAAGCATACAAGAGGTTTAATTTTGGACAATCTGAATTTAAGATATTTATTATTATTAATTATTATTTAGTGCTAGACATTGAACTCAGGGCTTCGTGCACACTAAGCAGGTATTCCACAACTGAGCTATACCCTAGCCCCAGACATCAATGAATCTAAATGAAGATGTCTTCAGTAAATCTGAATTTCTGGCCATAGGATTTGGCAAATGTGCCATTATGGGATTATCCTGAAAGACAATGGAAAAGAGAAATCACCGAAATTAATGAAGCTTTAAGCAAGACTTCTCACTGTCCAAACTTACCTAGGAGAGATGACACGAGATATATGTGTTCAGTCCTTCATGGACAATAACTGATAGCTCTGCTGAATGGTCAGGGATTTAGGAGTAACAGGATTAAAGAACTTTAGAAAAGAGATTTAGAAGCATGATCTGAGGCAAGATTTTTCAGAATGGATCCAGAGCATTAGAATATTTGTGTCCCACGAGATTGCTCATAGAAACATGTCAAGTGCAGAGAGTTTAACAGGTGGACAAAACAACAGATACAACAGATGTCACTCAGACGCTTTCCATCCCAGCATTTGCTCAGTGAGCTCACAGGTTGTCATCTTATCTCTCCATCTCTTGCAGGGCTTTACTCAAATGTGAACTTTTCAACAAGTCCATCTCTGATTACCCAATTTAAAATTACAATTCTCTTGCTGTCCTACACAATTCTGTCCCCCCATCTATTTTATTTTTCTCCTCATCATTAAATGATATTTGCTGCCTGTCACTTTCACTGGAACACGTTTTCACTGCCGTGGCTCCCACAGATAGAACAGTGCCTACTACATAGTAAGTGCTCAACAAGTATTTGTTATTTTTGAATAAATGAATATATTCATTTTAAAATCATTTTTATTTTCTCTATTTATATATATATATATATATATATATTTGGTGTTTGTCATTATAATTTAGTCTAGAGGTCATGTGATGGGATAATATAGGATTACAGGGATCATGTACATCATCAAGGGACCACGGACTTGAAGCTGGAGGTGCTAACAGTGGTTGGTGTGCTGGGCAGCTTTCTGTTATTATAATGAATGGCAGAGGTAATCACTTTAAAAAGAGAAAAGGGGAAGAGCCAGAAATCACACAATGTCGTATCCGGTGAACAGAGTGCATGAGGATGCACTACAGTGCTTGGCAAACCTGCCTTTCTGTTGTGTGGAACTGGGTTGCAGCAGCATTCACAGTATTTTTTATCACACCTTGCAAAGAAACAACAGAGGGCTTCCCGAACTGCTTTAGAAAGTGGTAAGGGATGATGGGAGAAGTGTGTCTAAAACAAGGGGGAATATTTTGAGGGGAGTGTTATGGTCTGTATTTATATGTCCCTCCAAAGGCTTTTCAGAAGTGGCTGGATCTGGGGTGTGGGAAGGAGTGATACTGGGATTAAGGGTCGGATCTGGGACTAAGGGTGTTTAGTTCTGGATTAGTGCACTAATTGGTTTATCATAGTTCTGGGTGTGGGTAATGGGAAGCCCCACCTGCGTATGTGTGGCACCACCAAAAAGGCTGGTAGCCTGGAGGGATAAAAGGGGAAGGAAGGTCTGCTTGCTGCTGCCTCCTGCTCTGCCACGAGCTATTTCTCCTCTGTGACTCCTGCCACTCCGGCATGCAACCCACCTTGGAGCCGGCGTACTATGGGCTGAAACTTCTACAAATCATGAGCTGAAACAAACCCATCCTCCTTAAACTCTGAGTGTCGGGTATTTTGTCTCAGACAAGAGAAAAGTAACTAAGACAGGAATTAATGGCTATGTGTTTTTTTCACTCTAATAAAAGAATTTAAACGTAAATATTTATTGTATTTTTATTACCTCTCATAGTTCATTGATTAGTATTGTACTTTGCTGTCCTCATATTTAATGGGTCCTCATCTTTGTGTAGAGTAGTATGCCATTTTTTCTCTTTGTAAGAGCCTGATGGAATAAGGAGAACTATTTTAGCTTTTGATGTCTTCCCTCTGCTAACCCTGGTTTTGATTAAATTCCTTTTCATTCACTAGTCTCTCAATTTAAAAAACTTGGGGTTTGCAGTAAAAGGGAACATGTGCACTTAATTTTGCTCACTCCTGAAACTCCACCAAGACACAGTAACTTTTCTTTTTCACTGTTAGAGATCAAACCCAGGGCTTCACATATGCTAGAAAAAATTTTTTTGTTTTTAGTACTAGGGATTGAACCCAGTAGGCAAAAATTCCACTACTAAGCTACATCCTCAGCCCAGAAAAAAAAGTTAAAGTCATAAACTTATGAGCTAGAAAACAGGAATGTAACAAAATCACCAATACTTAGCTATTACCAGGTGTGGTGCCACATTCCTGTAATGCCAGTACTCGGGAGGCTGAGGCAGGAGGTTCATTGCAAGTTCGAGACCACCCTGGGCTACAAAGTGAGCTCAAGGCCAGCCTGAACTGCATAGTGAGACCCTGGTTCCAAAAGACAAAAAACAAAAACAAACAAACAAAAAAAACCCCAAAAAACAAAAAAGAAAGAAATCTATGAAGAAGATTCATTGGTGGTTACTGATGGCAGGCCAGAAAGAATAGAATCTTAAATTAGCTAGGGGAACATCAAGAACAAAACTGAATTATTTTGCAGAAATGCTCAAATGGCCAGAAATAAGGAAGATCAATTCTCCTGGAAATAAAATAAAAGGAGGAACATTTTTCTTTTTCTTTTTTTGTTTTTTGATGCAGGATCTTGCTATGAAGTTCTGCCAGGCCTTGAACTTACTTTGCAGCCCAGGCTGGCTTTGAACTCACAGTAATCCTCCTGCCTCTGTCTCCCAAGTGCTGGGTTTACAGGTGTGCCCCACCACCCCTGGCAGGAGGAACATTTTTAAAAGGAGAATTTGTTAAAAGCAAATAGTTAAATCTCATCTCCCACTCCATGTTTCTGATTCATTATCTATCCCTGTTTCCACAAAACACTGGAGACATCTTTGAAGTGCAGAAAACAGTGTCTCTGGGCTGAGAGTTGTTGGTCACAGTTGACTGGCATGGGGGAAGGTAAGTGTGTGCAGAATGCTGAATCTTAGGTCTTACTGCATTCAGCTCTAAGATACTGGCAGCCAGACCTAGATCCTGTAAGCAGGAGATAGCAAGTTTTATTACTAAAGTTCAAAGTAGATGAAGAGGAAAGTTAAATGTATCAGTTTAGAGATTGCCCAGAAAATGACCCAGCCATTTAATTTCACAATGAAACTCGAGATGCCACGTTGCTGTGATCTGAATGTTTGTGCCTCCCTCAAAATTCATATGATGAAACCTACTAATGTAATAAATATTAATTGTTAGGGCCTTTGGGAGGTGATTAGGTCATGAGAGGGGAGGCTTCACTGTTGGGGTTATTTTCTTAATAAAAGACACCAGGATGCTATCTTGTTCTTTCTATCATGAGTGGATGCAAGAAGGTGCCATCTATGAGCCAGAAAATAACCCTCACCAGGTTCTATGAGCATCTTGATCTTGGACTTTACAGCCTCAGAACTGTGAGAAGTGAATTTTTGTTGCTTATAAGATACCCAGTTCATGGTATTTTGTTATAGCAACTCAGATGGACTAACACATGTATGTTTAGACCTTTCAATCAGGTTTTAGTGTCATACTCTTGAATATGACCATGAGGCAACTGAAGAAATCCTGTAACAACAACAAGACAAAAGCCCAAAGGAATTAACACAATAAAGAACATTTGAGGAAATAGGCAAGGAGAAAAAACCTCTCAAGTGCAAGTCGTCGTATTCAGGAAACAAGATTTTATATAAAAACAACACTTAGATAACAGAAAGTATTCTTTTGAAGTGAAATTTTGGTATATTAACGAAAGACTTGCAGGAGAGTTGGATGACCCAGTCGAGGGTATCATGCAGATGGTGGAGCAAAAAGACTAAGAACTAGAAAATACGAGGGGGAAAGAAAAATACAGAAAACCGGTGAGGAGGTCCGATATCTGATTTATAGGAGATCTGGGCAAAGAGAAAAAAACTGTCAGAAACCCATTAACCAAATAACAAGAAAATTTCCCCAAACTGAAGCCCATAACTTTTCTGAATGAAAGATCTGTGTATAGCACACACACACAAAAACACTCAAATCCACTGGAGATAAAGAGAAAATTCTACAAATGTCAAAACATCGAGAGAGAGAGAGAGAGAGAGAGAATGCTCACATAAAATACAAAAGAGGAGACTCAGAATGGCCTTGGACTCCTTAATAGCAATACTGGAAGGAAAAAAGCAATGGGAAAATGGCCTCAAAATGCTGATGGAAAATTACTTCCAACATGCACTTCTATATCCAGTATGTATGTGAACAAAAGAGGGGAGGAGACATTTTCAAATGTGAAAGTTGTCAGAAAAAAGTTTTCTATGCATTCTTTCTGAGGAATTTATTAAAGTCATACATAATCAAAACAGGAGATACATGCTAGAGAGAAGTGATGTTTATTTGAGGAGATTCTAGCATGATAGCTATGGAGCAATTTAAAGGTGGGGTGGGCCAGAGACCTGGGACAGAATATTTAAGCAGGTGAAGTTGATAGAATACATGCTGTGAATGCAAGCCAGTGCTAGAGAGCTAGATCGAGGTAAGTATTATAAAATTAAATGCACACACACACACAAATTATTAACAACAGAATAATTCTAAGTGAAAATGATTATAGTTAACTACATTATTTTGTTCTGGAAGCATGCATAGTTGTAATTATATAAATGATATATTTATCTAAACAAAGTTCTATCACTACATTGTGATAAGAATGAGACCTGCCATATATGTGTTGTGGTGTGGTGCTCGAAGACAGTAGTGAATGCCTAATTTAAAAAGTATGAAATAGCAGTACAAGCACGTCATTCACAGTACAACTAAACAATGTGAAGAGAACAGAATTTAAAATCGTTGTCTTCAGAGACAGAGAAATGATGGGGACTATTCTTTATTTTAACATATACTATACAAGTTGTTGGGTTTTTAAAAATAAGAACAGAAAATTAATTGATAATCACGATATTTTCCAGGCATTATTTAGGACCTGCAATAGCTGTTCCTGGTATTTGGGTGTTTTTGTTGGTTGCTTTTTTTTTTTTTTTTAACTATACCTTGTACATAGTACTCAATTTTTTTTTTTAAATTGAACCTTTTACGATATGTGTTAGAAGTTTAAGCCTTTACATCTGTAAAATCTTTATGAAGAGTGGCTTCCATGCCACTGAAAAGAAATCTGAATCACCTGATGTTTGTGTTGGTGAGGTGAGTAACCTCTCGTTTAAGTGTAAATATGCCACAGCTAACACTTTCATTAGTTCTTGCTTAAGTACAAAGTTATAAAAGTGGGGCATGTACTTGACCCTTTGTTCTGTGTAATTGATTATTTGCCTGAGGCTTTTAAGAACGAGGCATCTTCCCCACTCCCTAAATTCTAAGTTAATGCTGCTCTTGGCCCCAACCAGCGGGGCTGGAGGCCAGGAAATCTGCGAAGGCTAATCCGCAAGTTTCATCAAACGGTGCTGACTGGACAAAAAGGGAACCACAGGCTCCTTCTGGTAGAGAAGCTCGTCTGCACCCAGGCCCACCCCCCGCCTAGACCTCAGTGCCACGGTAACATAGTGGTCCCTCAGTCCTTGCGCAAATGAGAGCCAGGCTGTGGTCCTGCCTTCCAGAGTTAGCTACTGGCCAGACGGGCAAACAGTGGAACTTGGGTTTGGTGCCTTTTCCAAGTGCCTACGTCAGAAGCCAGGCTGTTTATAGACTTTTGTAAGAAAATTGTTTTATCCAGAGTATCTTAGAGCTTCTCAGCAAGCAAAGATGAACCCACATTTGAGGTTTGGAAGCTTGAGTGTGTGTCTACCAGTTCTTGCCATCACTTGGGCCCGAGGGCCTCTCTCTCACTTGGAGTCTGTTGAGCTGGATGCAGCTCAGAAAGCAGAGTGAAGCCTGGGTGGGGATGGAGCGGACTGTGTTCTAGGTGGGCTCCCCTTTGCAGGAAGGAGAGTGTTATCTTCTAAAGGCAAAGTGCTTATGGGTGTCTCCTCCTTACCTTGTATTTACTTTTCAAGTTGCACTTGTTCATCTATCAGCATTTACTCAATCCTACATCTGGGATGCTTTTTTCTATAGTGAAATATTATCCTTTGTGAAAAAAATCTTTATGATGAAGGATGATTTTTTATACATCTTTATAGTTCCTTCAGGACAGTGTGGTATGATTTGCATCATACCAGTATTATGTGTATGGCTTTGCATGTATTAATCTCAAGAAAGATTCAGTCAAGTTCTTTTTTAGACTCAGTCAATGTATAAATATTCCTGAATGGAATATCCCACTTTCCTAATAAGATTTTCTGTTTTTGGTGCTATTACTGGGCTCTGCCTCCCAATCAAGACATCAACTAGCTGGGTGTGGTGGTGCACACCTGTAATCCCAACACTGGGGAGGCTAAGGCAGGAGGATCACCTCAAATTGAAGGCCAGCCTGCACTATATAATGAGACCCTGTTACAAACAAATGAAATCAACTGTGCTGCGGTTTGAATTGGTCTCCTGCAAAATTCAGGAGTTGCCCACGTGGTGATGATGGGCAGTGGAGCCTTTGTGAGGTGCCCCGTCCTGAGGCCTGTCGCTCATGGGAGGCGTCAGGTGCCCTTCCTCAGTGGGGGGTTCACCCCTTCGGCTCTTCTACCTCCCCCATGTGAGAACACAGTGTTCCATTCCTTGGAGGATGCACTGTCCAAGGTGCCAGCTTGGAAGCACTGATTGGACCCTCCCCAGACAATGAACCTGCTGATGCCTGGATCTTGGACTTTCTAACCTCCAGAAAGAAATTCAGTTGTTTATAAATTATCCAATCTGTGATATTCTGTTATAGCAGCACCAACTAAGCAAGTTCATAGTTATTTCATTAATTATATTACATACTATTTTCTTTCTCTTTCTTTCTTTCTTTCTTTCTTTCTTTCTTTCTTTCTTTCTTTCTTTCTGTCTGTCTGTCTTTCTTTCTTTCCTGAGACAAAATCTTACTATGTAGCCCAGGCCTTGGCCTTGAAATCACTATGCAGAGCCTAGGCTGGCCTCAAACTCACAGATACCCTCCTGTCTCAGCCTCTTGGGTATGGGGATTACAAGCATGTGCCACCAGGCCAGGCTGTTCTTTATTTTGTAAATTAATTTTATTGGTACATATTTGACACATGCAATGATCATATTCATTATAGGGAATTTGTACTTCTACATAATATATCTTAATTCTTTTTTTCCCATTCTCTTTCCTTCTCTTCAATCCTTCTTCCCTTCTCCATGTAAAAAGCTTTGTTTCTATTGTTTTCCTTCTATTCTTTTTAATTTTTTTTATCTCTATTCCCTTCTTTGCCTCTCTTTTCTCTCTGCTGCTTGAACATTTTCTTTCTATTTTTCAATATCTATCCTCTATTTTGATCCATATTTACCTTTTAGATTTACATGTTAACAACTACATTACTATATTTATTAGCTATATCACATTCTTTAGGAAAAGAATCCAAGAGATTATCAAGGTCAGCCAGAGAACCAGGCAGCACCACCTCTTCAGATCATTTGCCCTAGTCCAAATTTTTGTGATAAATACACACTGAGTAGGTGTGGGGACGATGTTAGAAGGGTTTATCCCACTTGAAATTAACAGCAATGTAGTTGTCTTCAACTAAAGTGTTGATGGACATAACACAAAAACTGGTGTGTATATCTAGCTTTCCCTTTGTTGAACAATGATTAAAAATAGAAAGGCATTCTATTTAGATTTAGATAGTGAAAGCTGAGAAATTATAAGAACTGCTGTAAAAGAGTAGGTTTGAGATTTTTTTTTTCCTACTCAAGAGCCAAAATTATGGAGCCGCCAAAGTAGGTATCCTGTCTGTCTGCTTGTATTTCTGGTTCTTGATTAACCTGCCCTGGCAGTTTTTAACCTATAAATTCACAGCTCTAGAGAGTTAATATGAGATTACCCAGATGCTATTTAAAAAGCCAGCGATCAAAGAATGGAGCCGCTTTA
This sequence comes from Dinomys branickii, assembly GCA_004027595.1. NCBI lineage: Eukaryota > Metazoa > Chordata > Mammalia > Rodentia > Dinomyidae > Dinomys > Dinomys branickii. Next base: position 25,419 of record PVLD010016581.1, on the reverse strand, counting down.
TAGGGAGTATTTTAGTCCTTTTCTAGTCTTTAGGTACTTGGTAATCTCACTATGTGGATATGGTGTGTTTGTCAGGCAGATCTCCTTCAACACATTCTCCTCCATTTGCTCCTTCTCCTTGTAATTGGAGTTTGTAGCTTCTGCCTCTAATGGGGCAATTATTTTAAGTGGAACAATTCTAGTTTTTATTTGCTGTACTGATGGTTGCCTCCTTTATGGACTCCATCTTCAACATCTTAGGTTAAAAAACAAAACAAAACATCAGAAGAGCATCTTAGCACTCTAGGGGCCATAAACAGACTTCAGAAAGCTTCTGAAAGCCTGCAGTCCTAGGAACAGTACGTACAAGAAAACCACAGTAACAATTACCACTTTAAAACCTGCCACATAGGGGCCAGGGATGTAGCTCAGCGGCACAGCGTCTGCCTGGCAAGAACAAGGTCTTCAGTTTGACTCCCAGTTCAAAAAGAATCCTCTGCCATATAGAAGATAAACACAAACTTAAAAGAACTTATCCATTAGCTGTTCTCATTTAAAAATTAATTTTCAGAGTACTAGGGTGAAGGGTAGCTTAGCAGTGGAGAGCTTGCCTACCGTGCAAAGTTTTAGGTTCAATCCCTGGTATGGGAAAAAAAAAGACTCTAAAGAATAAAATTGATTTTTGGAGACATATTTTTAAGATACAATCTAAAGCAACACTCTACATTTTTAGCATGAAATTCTGGAAGACACCAGGCACAGCGGCACATGCCTGTATTCTCAGCACTCTGAGGCTGAAGCAGGGAGGGACTGCATGTTGAGGCCAGTTTGGGACTAAGAAAACTTAGTCCTTCTAATATTCGCTTCTCAAAAAGATTGCTCTATTTCTATTATTTACCCAGAAAAAACTTTCCCTGATTTCTCTTCAATAATTCTGGAGAAGAATAGTTATACAAAAGCTAAAGTATTTTCCAAGAAGAAGTGGATTTTAATGGAAACCTTTTATGTAGGACCAATCTCAAGCAGAGCATAATGGACAACATGTTCTGTACAGCTCTTTAGTCTCATGTGTGCTGTGCTGTGGCCAAGTGATTGGAGCAAAGGCTTTGAAACCAGAGTTTGTGTGTATTTTTCTTAGCTATTCATTTCTCTTACAGGGTGACCTTGAACAAACCCATTAAGATTTTGTGTTTTGTCTTAGGATACCAAACTATAAACTGGGGCTGGAGGTACAGCTCAGTGGGCTAAGTGCTTGCCGCTAAGCACTAGGGCCCTGAGTTCGATCCCCGGTCCCGGAAAAAAAAAAAACAAAAAACTATAAACTGAGAATGCCTGGAATTAATCAAAGACAATTATTACTGATAGATGGTAAAGAACAAAATACCGTTTTTACCTGTCGTGATGTAGTTTGAGAGCTTAGCCATGTCACTTAAATTCTTATATCTCAATTTCCTCAATCTATAACTGATACTAATACCTGCAACACTCTCAGTTTCTTCAGTCTGTAAATGATAATAACATCCGGGCCATCTACCTCCAAGTGTGTATCTGGTGGCATTTTAAAAGCAAGGTGTTATAATTGAATTACATCTCCTAGCATTTTGTTAGCTTGTTTGCTCATTTGCTTTTGGGACAGTTTCACTACATAGTTCTGCCAGGCTGGCCTAGAATTCCTGGAGATTCTCCTGCCTCGGTCTACAAAGTGCTGGGATTATGCACGATTATGCATGTACCAACATGACCAGCGGTTTAGAGTATTTTTTAACATACAAATCTTGATGGCGAGCAGACTGTCCTTCGTAATGGAAGTGGAAGCTGCCACACTTTCTCTGCCTTCCTTGCAGTAAGAGTTCAAGTACATGACCTCTGGATTTCAAGCAGACATCTGTGCAACAACTTTACTCAGAGTTGGAGATAAGCAGCTCTTCCTGCTCCCCCTGCCTTTGCCACTGGAAGCAGTAGAGATTATCACAAGCTTGCGTTCCCAGCCTGGAAGTGAGCAAAGGCAAATTACATGCATAGTGTTGCTGTCTGTGGTACCAGTTTTAGGGAGTCCACAGCACTTTCTAGGTTTCAGCACAGAAGGCTCTGAATATATGGAACACACAGCCTCAGGAAAACCAGGGCAGTTGGTCACATTACCCAGTTTTCCTCAACAGATCAGTTCTGTGAGTAGCTCATACCTGTTGCTTTGCCTCAAGCCTCATTTTTACCCCCAGCCCTTTTAACAATTTTATGAGCTACTCAATAGCCTTTAAAAATGCATAGAAGTATAATTTAGTATATGCATGGCCCAAATACTTGCTCCTCTCTCCCTCTACTAATTTTAATGTTCAGACTTTTTTTTTTTTTTTTTAATGTTCAGACTTGATCTGCACTGTGCTTCTATGAGGAGGTGGAGCTCACAAGTGCTATTACTGCCCTTATAAAAGAAGCCCCAGTAAGCTACCTGGTCTCTCCTACCTCTTCTGCCACGTGAGGATCCGGGGCGGAGGTACTGCCTGTGAACTGGGCAAGGGCCCCTCACCGGAGCACTGAGGCTGCTAATCCTTTCATCTTGGACTTCCCAGCACCCAGAACTATGAGAAATAAATTTCTGCTGTCTGTAAGGTACCTGTTCTATGGTGTTTTGTTGTGGCAGTCCAAATGGACTAAAACAATAACCTTGTAATCAACCAGTGTTCCATTTAAGTCAGGGGAAGTTGATCTCTATTATACCTACCAAGAATCCTGGCTAAAACAGACACCTTTGTGTGTAAGCAGTTTGGCAACCTGTGCCTCACAATGACCCATAAATCATGATGGTATAATTCAGCTTATACAGTTATTACAAGCCTTCTTTGATGTTAGTGGTTTGAAAGGTTCTGAAAGAGCATCAGTAATGACTGTTCTTACTTATTTTTGAAATCCTGAGACACTTCTGATGGTTCAGACTATTATTTTCTTGGTGATGGGATGAACATTGACAATGTAAAATCACTTAAAAGTAAAGTTGTTGGCAGAAATCTTTGATTTTTCCCATCCCATAACCCTCACATTTTTGAATGCTTATTTTTCAAGATAAATAACTGTTACCCTCCAAGAAACAGCAGAAGGTGGAGACTTAAAATCTTACTTAACTATAGGCCTTGCAGCGTATGTAAAAGTTCTTTGTCATTTTTCCAGTAACCTCCTGAACCCATCCCCTTCTCAGATGGCTTCATATTCAGGACATCTTCATATTTCAGTATCTTGATTTTCTGTACATTAGAGAGAAAACCTTCAATGAAAATACCTTTGTTCATGGCTGGGCATGGTGGTGCATGCCTATAATCCCAGCACTGAGGAAGTTGAGGTTAGAGGATTGCCGTAAGTTCAAGGCCAGCCTGGGCTACATAATAAGTTCAGGACCAACCTGAACCACATAGCAAGACCACCCTGTCTCAACAAAACCAAACCAAACAAATCCCTGTTCATAAAATGGTTATTAAAATGTTATTCTATGAGGGCCGGGGATATAGCTCAGTGGCACAGTGCCTGTCTTGGAAGTGCAAAGTCCTGAGTTTGATTTCTGGCTCAAAAAAAAAAAAAAGTTATTATATGAATAAGGCAAGTTTACTAAAAAATAGAAAATACAGGAACATAAATAGCACAAGCATGCATAATTCTGCCTCTGCTAATATTTTGACATTTCTTTTTGTTAATATTTATGTTTATAGCCATAAAATTTATTAATATTTGGGGTTAAACTATACATATTACTTTAGAATCTGCTTTGTTGGTAGTATTGTGAATTTCTTTTCAGATAGATATAATTTTATTTTATTTTGTTTTTTGGTACTGGGAATTGAACTCAGGACCTTGTGCTTGCCAGGCAGGCGCTTGTGCCACTGAGCTACATCCCTGGCCAGATATAATTTTAAACGATTGCACTGTCACAGTGTATAAATATATAATATACCAATGATGAGTTTTTTTCTTTTGGTTTTGGTTTTTTGACACCAAGTCTCACTTTGTAGTTCAGGCTGGACTTGAAGTGACTGTAACCCAGGCTGGCCTCAAACCCACAGCAATCCTCCTGCCTCAGCCTCTGAGTGCTGGAATTACAGGCGTGTGCCACACCGTCTGGTTTAATGACTTTTGTTGGATGTTTTTAGCTTTTTATAAGCAGCACCGTTAAAAATTGAATATTTATCATTGGACATTTTCTCAAGTATTTTTCAAAAATACAATTAGAAGTGGAATGTCTGCACCAGAAAGCATGCTCATTTTTTCCTTTTCTTCTTGTGTGTTGACAAATTTCCCTCTAGGATAGTCATGCCATTGTATGCATCAATGAGAGTGTCTGCTTGTATTCTCAACAGCATTGAATACTGTCATCCTGTTTTTTTTTTTTAAACCAGGAATCAAACTTACGACCCCACGCTTGCCAGGGATGCGCTGTGCTACTGAGCTATATCCCTGGGCCCTGTCATCCTTTTAACCTGTATTAGTTGATAGGCAAAGAGACAGCTCATTGTTTAATTACTAGTGAGGCTAAACATTATAACGTATCATTTAACCTTATATTTCTTTTGTGAATTATCTGCTCCTATTAAGTTTCCATTTTCCTACAGTGTGGACATAGGAAATTAACCACTTAATTCTACATTGAAATTGAGAGAAGCAGATTCAAATTCTGAAAGTAATGATGGCTCCTTCCAAGAATTGTGGTGTGGTTTGTTATCACCTACCTGTTAGGGTTCTGCAAATTATTTCATCTCTGACCTAGTTTTCGGATTTCCCCTCTTTTATTCTCTCTAGAAGTCCTTAGATTTTCAAAACTTATTTTCTTTTATCTCAAAAAATGCCATACTCAGATTGAACTACTTATTTTCAGTAATGAATGCCTGGGAATTTATCCTATATGTAGGAACAAATTAAGCAGGTAGCACCAAAATATAATTTATAATACATTTTTTCTTTTTAATTAATTAATTGATTTTTTATCAAGGCAGGGACTTGTTATATAGTTCAGGCTGGCCTTGAACCCACTATGTAGGCCAGGCTGGCCTCAAATTCATGGCAATTCTCCTGCCTAAGGGCTGGGATTACTGGCATTCACCATTATACCAGCATGAATTGTTTTCCTTTAAGTTAAAGATATTATCTCCCTGTAAAAATTATACATCTTGGCTTTCTCTTCTATTTATAGACCATCTGGCCTATTAAATAAACTAGTTATGAAACTGACATTTGTCACAAGGTGGGAGTTTATAGGAAGTGTAGCTAGTATCTTTTGCCTGTTGCCTAACTGCTTTGCTGTTTCTGCTGACGCTTCTCTCTGATAGTACTCCAAAATCCATCATCACTCACTTCTTCAGCCGACTGAGTGGACCCTGCTGGAAGCTGTGAGCGTCAGTCACACCGGGAGAGGCGGGAAAGTGCAGGGGTTTTATCGGCTCCCATCTCTTAGCTCTGTTTTTAGCTCTCTGCAATCAATGCTGATGACATTCGACAGTCACTTAGTGTCCTCAGTCACCCTCTCCTTGGCTCATTCCCCTCACACCTCCCAGAACCTCGCAAGCTGCACCCTATGCTTCAAGTGACCATATGTTCTCTACGCTTCCAGAGAGTCCCAGCTTCACATATTCTGTCCTGTTGCCAAGTCAGACGGCAGACCATATGCTTTACATTCTCTTTGAGGGAAATATATTCACTTACCTACGTTTTAGTTTCCTAAACTCTTCTAATCAAGATTCCTATTAGTTTTGCTAGACAGCTTACAAGAAAATTATCTAAAATGCTGCTCGGATGTCTTCCTTGAGAAGCCGTCCTCTGCAGCCTTCTTTCCTCAGGTGCTGCTGCACCGTTAGGTTTGCCTTCCTCTGTGTATCAGGAAGAGTGAAAGTAAAGAGGGTTGTTGCATCACATCTGCTGTGGGTTTACTCACCTGTGGTCTGCTCCTCAAGAAGGTCTTCTCTGCCCACTTAGAGAGTTAAAGGATATTTTCATTTTGTAGCTGTTTCCCTCACTCCAAGCCCCGGTTGTGAGGACTGAACACAGGTCTTTTCGACTGAGCTATATCATCAGCACTTTTTATTATATTTCTTTATTTTGAGACAGGATCTTGATACGTTGCTCATGCTGGGCTTGAATTTGTGATCATCCTGCCTCAGTTTCCCAGAGTGCTGGGATTACATTAGCTTGCTGCTAATGGTCTGAAGCATAGATTATAGATTGTAGCCTCTTTTTTAAATGTCTTTTTGAGATACGGTCTTGCTATGCAGTTCAGGCTGGCCTTGAGCTCACTTTGTAGCCCAGGCTGGTTTCAAACTTGCAATGATCCTCCAGCCTCAGCCTCCCGAGTGCTGGCTTATAAGTGTGCACCACCACATCCAGCTTATAGCATTTTTCCTCCAGGATGGTAGCTTATGGGTCTGAGTACAACCACCAGCAAGGTTTTCCCATTTTGTAGTTTCAGTCTAGAATACCATGGGGGTTCCAGGCGGTGGGCTTTCTGTTCTAAGTCCAGTTGCATTTGTTAGAATCTGGGAAGCTCTGGCATTCTATGAATCTTGGAGACAATCATTGGATCAGGCACACACATGGAACTTCAGAGGACAAGCTTCAATTTTCAGAGCAATGTCTGTAATGAGGAAAAGACACTTTCGAGGCTGAGGCAGGAACATCATGAGTTCAAGATTACCCTGGGCTACATAGCAAGATTGTCTCAAAAACAAACAAACAAATGAAAAGGAGGAAATGAAACATTTTCCTATTTTATATCATGCAGCCCAGGCACGCAGTGGAGTTAGCACCTTACATTTTACAACAGAACCTACCAGGTCTTTTATTCATTTTCCCATCTCCTCTTCTGCTTTTAAATAGGGAGCTCTAGGCCAACCAGAAATAAGAAAATGGGTGAACTGCTAAGCATAATTTCCTTTTAGGATGAAAATCTGATATACATTGTATCCCTTCTCTTCAAAAAAGATATACCTAGCCAGTGCACAAAAGCATTTTACATAGTTTCAGGACATTCACAGATCTCTCTAGAAGACTTATGCACATCAGAATGGATCTTGACATATATATGTATATATGGTGCTGGAAAAGTGAATATCAGTCAAAAAATCACATTAACAAATCTAAAAATTACCACTGTAATTTTAGGTCCGTAATAGATTAGTTGCCTTTGGCACAAATATCCCTGTAAGTTTTTCTAGTGAAATGATAACAGAGGTAGACTCAAGGTAGAGAGCATGGCATGTTGAACAGTCCTGCGGCTGTAACGAGTGGCTCATTTAGGGGAAGGCTGGTGTGCGCAAAGTCCAAAGAATAAGGGAAAGAACTAGCAAATGGAGGCGGGGTCATGCTATGCAGAGTCTTGTAGATGACACAAGAGAACTTGGGCTTAATTCTAAATTGATAATCTGGCTTTGGTTTTGAATAGAACACTGTCAGACGAGCAGAGAATGGATTGTAGAAGAACAAGAATGGGTGAGGAGGGATCAGTTAGGACCCTGTGTAAGCTCTGTGAGAAAGGATGGCAACTTCAAGTGGGAAGATGGCACTTGAGCAAAAGAGAAATGTCTGGGTTCAAAGAATAATCCAGGAGAGATTGAGCAGAACTGAGAAATATGCTGGAAAAGAGGAGATCAGGTCTGGGACAGTGGAATAAAGGACAGTATTAAGATTATTATTATCTCCAGATTTTGGGCTTCAATAACAGGTTATAAAATGGTGTCACTCAGGGAGATCAAATATGCTAAGAGAGGACCAAGTATTGGTGGGTTAGACGCTCGTTCATCTTACACCTGTTAGATTTGAGATGACGCTGATTTTCAAAATGAAGTGAGTATGAGATATTTGTATTCTCTGTTCTGGATGCCGCAGCCCAGTGTCTTGGAGGTTGGTTTCTGATGAGGCTGCTCATTTCGGCTTGCAGGCTGTGCCTTCCTATGTCTTCATATGGTGTGTTTTCTGCATGTGAGCTGCGGTAGAGAGACTTCTGGGGTTTCTTCCTCGCCATATAAGACTGCAGTCAGATAGGACTGGGCCCAAACCTTACGACCTCATTTAACTTTTTTTTTTTTAAAGAAAATTCATAAACTTTTTTGGTAAAAATATCCTCATTGAGATAATTCTATAAGGACATAGATGCCATTTCATGCCACAATACACATGCACTGTGAAATTAGATAAACAACATAAACCTGAGTTAATTTGTGCCTTGTTGGTATTAAGAACTCTTACATAATTATGCATCTATAATATACATTTCAAAAAGTTTGTATTTCATGAAATTTGTTTCATAATTTTAGTTTTCTTTTTTCAAGAGGAACATCCAATCAAACCTATTTTTTCCCTGCTACTTATAGTACTATGACATTTAAGACCATATTTTTGGTCAATTCTTGTTTTCTGCCAGCACCACATTTTTTATTTAAGTCTTTATCAAGCTACATAGCATAAACATAGATCAACAGCCAGACTAACAGGCCAAAAAACATATAAAACCCATAAAACAATTACACTAAATCAAGATACACTTTTAGATACATTGGCTATGCTGGATTATAATAACTTTTCTCTCATATGTTTTTTTATTTTTCACTATATTTATATATTGAGTTTCTCATATAAGACAAACCATATGGTATTTAAGCTTGTGTGTCTGATTACTTCACTTAACATTATGGTCTCAAGGTGTACCCATTTTCACACACAACTGAAGTTTATCCTTTTTTATAGCAGAATAGTACTCCATTGTGTATATATCCACTTTAATTATCCATTCATCTGTTGATGGACATATAGGCTGCTTTCAAGATTTATCTATTATGAATTGTGTTGCTATAAATATCGGTATGCACGTATCAATTCAACATGCTATCTTTAAGTCTTCTGGGAAGATACCTAGAAGGATAAAAGCTCTTTATATATTCTAGATATTAGTCCTTTGTCTGTGGAGTAGCTGGTAAAGGTTTTTCTCATTCTGTAGGTTGTCTCTTCACTCTGTTGGTGGTTTTCTTTGCTGCGAAAAAGCTTTATAATTTGATATCATCTTATTTGTTGATTCTTGGTATTATTTCTTGTGCAACTGGTGTTTTGCTCAGATAGTCTTTGTTTACATCCATATCTTCAAAAATTTTATCTATTTTGTCTTTCAGCAGATTGTTTGTTTTAATATTTATATCTCTGACCCCTTTTGATTTTTGTTTAATGAATGGTGAGAGATATGAGTTCAATCTCTAGTATAGATAGCCAGTTTTCCCACAACCATTTAGTAAAGAAGTTATCTTTTCTCCAGTGAAAGTATTTGGCCCTATCAAACATAAGGTAGCTGAATGTGCCTTGAGTGGTTTCTGCATCCTTTATTCCATTTCATTGATCCACAAGTCTATTTATTTGAAACCATGCTGTTTTTGTCAGTGTAGCTTTGTAGTATAATTTAAGTCCAGGATTGTGATGCCCCCTACCTTGCCCTTGTTGCTCAGAATTGATTTTGATAGTCTAGGTCTCTTCTGGTTCTATATGAATTTTAGGATTGCTTTTTCTTGTTCTGTAAGGAATGCTATTGGTATTTTGATTAGGATTGTGTTAAATCTGTATAGCAGATTTGGAAGTATGGCCATTTTGACTATATTGGCCCAGCCTATCAAGGAACAGGTGATATCTTTCATTTTCTGATGTCTTCCTCAATATCCTTTTTTCAGAGTACTGTAGTTTTCATTGTAGAGATCTTTCATTTCCTCGCTTAGGTTAATTTCTAAGTATTTCATTTTTCTTGATGCTGTTGTGAAAGGTGTTGTTTCCCTAATTTTTCTCTTGGTGAGTTTGTTATTGGTGTACAGGACACTACTGATTTTTGAGTGTTGGTTTTTTAACCTCTTATGCTATTGAATTTGGTTATTAAGCCTAGGAGTCAGTGGAGTTTTTGAGTCCTTCTGTGTAGAGGATCATGTCATCTGCATATAAGGAAAATTTAACTTCATCCTTTCCTACCCACATTCTTTTTATTTCTTTTGTCTTAATTGCCCTGGCTAATGTTTTGAGAAATAAATTGAACAAAAGGGGTGATAGTGGACATTCTTGTCCTGTTCCTAATTTTAGAGGAAAAGCTCTCAGCTTCTCTCAATTAGTATGATGTTGGCTTGTTATAGATGGCTTTTATTAGATTGGCATAAAGACCTTCTATACCTATTTTCTTCAGAGTTTTTTTTTTATCATGAATGGATGTTGCTTTTTGTCAAATGGGATGATTATGTGATTTTTGTTCTTGCTTTTGTTTATATTGTTTATTGCATTTATTGATTTATACATTTTGAACCATCCCTGAAGCTCTGGAATGAATCCTACTTGGTCACAGTGTATGATCTTTTTTATAATTTGCTGCATTCTATTTGCCAATATCTTATTGAGGGTTTTTGCATATATGTTCCTTAAAGGTATCAATATAGTGGTTTTATTTTTTATTTTTATTTTTTTTGGTTGGGTCATTTTCTAGCTTTGGAACCAGGTTAATGCTTGCTTTTAGCAATGACTTTGGAAGTACAGCTTCCCTTTTGATTTCATTAAAAAATTGATGAGTATTGGTGTTAGATCATCTCTAAAGTTCCTGTAAAATTTGGCAGTGAATCCCTATGGACCTGGGCTTTTATTAAGTGGTGGGTTTTTAAAAAATTATGCCTTCAATTTCATTGAGTGATACTAGATTATTCAGGATTTTTATATTTTCTTGGTTCAGCTTTGGTAGTTCATCTGTATGTGGGAATCTATCCATTCTGTTTGAATTTTCCATTTTATTAGATTACAGATTCTCCAAGTAGGTGCCAATAATCTGGATTTCAGTAGAAAACATTGTGATTTTACCCTTTTCATTTCTAATTGCACAAGTTTGGATCTTTTCTGTTTTCTTTTATAAAAAATAAAATTTTCATAAAAAATAAAATAACAATAGTTAATATGTTATGTATTGTTATCTTCACAGGAGTTACTCAGAGTACAAGACATAAACCAAAAAATAACAAATGCTGATGAGAATGTGGAGGAAAAACAGTTCTTCTACATTGTTGGTGGGAATGTAAATTAGTACAACCACTATGGAAATCAGTGAGGAGATTCCTTCAAAACCTAAAACAGAAATTCCATTTGACTCAGCTATCCTCTCTTTATGTATTTTCCCCAAAGAGTTTAAATCATCATATTACGGGGATACATGCATACCCATGTTCATAGCTGCATAATTTATAATAGCTAGATCTTGAAAACATTGTATTAACAGATGAATGGATAAAGAAAATATAGTATTTATAAACAATGGCATACCATGGTGCCACAAAGAAAGATAAACTTCAGGTATACAAAAGTAAATGGATACAACTTGAGAACATACATAATGTTAAGTGAAATAAGTCAGACACACAAGCTCAAATATTGCATACTTTCTCATATATAAGCAACACACACATATCCAGAAAGAGAGAGAGAGACAGAGACAGAGAGAGAAAGAGAGAGAGAGCAAAATGAAAGAGAGATAAATAGGAAGTAGGGTGAAATTCAAATACTTCCCCAAATTACATTCTGTTGTTTCAAAAATAATTCAATATATATGCTAATTCGTTTCATTTATATTACCAGTTTATCTTAGTTTGTTGAAAAGAAAACTTTGCGTTACTATTTGGTTTTGTTTTGTTTTGTTTTTGTCTTTTTGGGACACAGTCTCTCTGTGCAGTTCAGGCTGGCTTTGATCTCCCTTTGTAGCCCAGGCTGGTCTCAGACTTGCAATGATCCTCCTGCCTCAGCCTCCTGAGTGCTGGGATTACCGGCTTGCACCACCATGCCTGGCTATCTGTTTGTTTTTGGGGTCTTTACTTTCCTTATTTTGGTAAGATTGGCTATGGGTTTGTCTATTTTGTTTATTCTTTCAAAGAACCTACTCTTCAATCTTTGCATTTTTTGGTCTCAGTTAATTTCTTTTTTTTTTTTTCCAAATCTTATAACTAGCTTCATTGAGAGTGACAGCTGCTTTTTCAGCAGTATGTGTGGGAAAGGCATTAGTGCCCTGAGGACCTGAAGCCTCTCCCACACTGTGGGCTCCTCACTATATTCAGGGAAGCTTGGAATTTCCTGGAGGTCTTTGTGTGCACCTTCCCCTGCCCACTGGAAGGCGGCTCGGCTTTATCGGATGTTGGTGTCTGGAGCTTGGCCGACTTCTCTGGCTCCTGCTGCTTCTCTTTGGTGAGCTTAGAGCTTGACCTTTTCCGGCCTCTGGACTCAGGCCTGCCGTCTTCCCTCGCTCGGGCCTCGGCCCTCCTGGCTCTGGCTCTGGCCCTGGCCCTGGCGCTGCGCGCCGGCTTCCTGCCCTGCAGCCTGGCCCTGGCCATCTCTGCGTTCAGCCGCAGGCCATGTTTCCACACCTCCCTCGCCTTCCTGGCCGCCTGGTGAAACGGGGACCGCCTCCGTGTGCTCTGCACCTCCGCGGGCTCCTCCTGGCGGGGCCGCCGGCCTCCTCTAGCCTCAGGCGAACCCGCTTTCTCCTGGGCTTTGGAGGCTTCCAGATGTGGAAGCACCTGGACGCGTGGCTGCCGCTGATGCGCAGGAACAAGCCGGTGGCCGCTCAAGGGCCTACTCACTGCATAGCCCACGTTGCCCTGCTCCCTCCGGAGTGCCGGCACTGTCAGCCCCTTGTGCGCTAAGATGGCTCGCAGCACTAGCTGGGACACGTGTAGCACAGAGGACTGCGGGCCCCCTCTGCCGGGGCCCCCGCCGCCACTGGACCTTCCGGTCAGCGCCCTGGAAGGCAGCGCTGGGCCTGGCCTCCTGCCCCATGGCCGCCCTTCGGGCTGCGCAGCCGTGCTCGAAGCTGCCTTTGGGCCTCCAAATTAATTTCTGCTCTGATATAATTTTAGGAATTTTCTTTTTCAAATTAGCTTTGAATTTGTATTATATTTGTTTTCTAGGACCTGCCATTACATTATTTACTTGAGCACACTCTGATTTTCTGATGTGGGCAGTCAGCACTATAAACTTCGCTCTCAGGACAGGTTTCACTGTGTCGCATAGGTTCTGGTATGTTGTACTTGCATCATTGTTTGATTGTAGAAATGTCTAATTTCTTCTTTAATTTCATCTGTTACCTGTTGACTATTTAAGAAGGTACTGTTCAGTCTACATGTGTTTGCATAGTTTCTGTGGCTTCTTTTGCTATTTCTTTCTACTTTCATTGCACTATGACCTTATAATATACAAGAGGTAATTTTCACTCCTTTGCATTTACTTAAGCATGCTTTATGGGCCAATCTGTGGTCTATTTTGAGAAAGGTCAATGTGCTGCTGAAAAGAATGTACATTCTGTAGATATTTATTAAGACAATTTGTATGAAGGTTTGGTTTAGCTCTAATTTTTTGGCTAGTTGACTTGTCTATTTGTGACAGTGAAGTATTGAGCTCTCCCATTATAATTGTATTGTTGTTTATCTGACTTTTTATGACCATTAGTGTTTGTTTTATAGAGTAGAATGTGCTGGTACTTTGTGGATATATATTTATAATTGTTATCTCTTCCTGTTGGAATCTTCCTTAATCAATATGTAGTGAGCTTTGACTCTTCTGGTTAGTCTTACCTTGTGTTATGGTTTATACATAGTGTCAACTTGGAGAGTCTAGAGGTTTGGCTGAGTGACTCAGCAGGAAGTCAGGGTGCTTACTTTCTGTACATTCTGAGCCTGTGGAAGAGGAGAGCTGTGGAGATTATGGGAGTGCTACAGGACCCCTGGGTCCCCGGGGGTAGCCTGTTTACAATGTAAGGGAGTGAAAGAGGCTGCTTGCTGCCATTTCTCCCTTTTGCTCTTATTTTTGCTGTGCTCTGCTGCCATGTGCCACTCTGCCTCTAAACCAGCCAAGTATGGACTGAAACCTCCACAAGCTAAATAAACCTTTCCTTCCTTCTTTTTGGACGTTGGGTATTTTGTCTCAGCAAGGAGAAAAAAGTAACCAAGACACCTTGATATCTACTTAGTCTGACATTAATATAGCTACTATTTTACTCATATTATGGTTGCACAGAATATTGTTTTCCATCCTTTGATTTTTTAATCTGTGGATTTCCTTTTAAATTTCTTTTTAAATGTGTTTCTTGTATACTGCATATTGTTGAGTTTTGCTTCTTGATCCATTCTTCTTGATCCATTCCTGCATCTTTTGACTGGGGAATGGAGACCATTAACATTTACAGTTATTACTGAAATGTGTTGACTTATTCCTTTCATTCCATTATTTTCCTGTTGCTGATTTCCTTATTTTTTTTCCTTTGGTTAGCTGCTCACCCCACTGGGCGTATTCATCCTTTTTGATTTATTGGCATTGTTGACTTCATTCTCTCTTTGTAGGATATACTTGAGAAATTTTTGTAATGCTGTTTTGAGGTGCTCCTTGTCATGGAAATATCTGATTTCTCCATCAATTTTGAAGGAAAGTTTTGCAGAAGACTTAAGTCAGGGTTGGAAGTTACTGTTTTCTAGGGTTTAAAACACTTTCTTCCAAGAAAGTCAATGGCCTCTAAGGTTTGTGTTGAGAAGTGTACTATAATTGTAATGGGTTTACCGCTTTTAAGGTTTTATCCCTGTGATGCACTTCTAGAACCTCACATATAATGTGGCATGGAGAGGTTCTCTTTTGGTTATAACTATTTAGGGTTCTATATACCTCATCTGTATGTTTATTTGTTTCCCCATATATAGGGCATTTTCTGCCATTATTTCTGTGAATGGGTATTTTATACCATTTATGTGTTATGTTGTATGAACAGGTTTTTTTTTAATGAGTTATCTCATGATTTTTTGCTCATTGCAGTTACACTTAGATTAGTCTTTGCACCATCCAGCAGCTGTTGGATACATTTTTCATGTTCTCTTGTTGCTTTTAAGGTGTTTTGAGTAGTTAATGTTTGAAGATATCATTGTCTTCTACTTTTGAAATTCCATCCTTACATCAGTTGCTTCTGCTGCCAATACTTTCAGTATCATTTTTAATCTCCTGGATTTCTGTTTTTGTTGTCTTTTTGAGACAGGGTCTCGCTTTGCAGTTCAGGCTGGCTTTGAGCTCGTGTTATAGCCCAGGCTGGCCTTGAACTTGCAGCGATTCTCCTGCCTCGGCCTCCCAAGTGCTGGGATTACAGGTGTGCTCTACTACATCTGGCTTTTTTTTTTTTTTAATCTCCTGGATTTCTGATTGAAATTTTTTTCATTGACTCTAATTCTTTGCTAAACTGGTCATTCATGTTTGATGTGGTTTTGCTTAGCTCATCTAGCTTTTTATTACTGTATTCTGAAAGCTCTTGGAATATTTTGGTTATTATTTCTGTTACTGGTTAGTTATATCTTCTGTGATCCTGCTGAGTGACGCTTTGATCTGTTTGCGAACCTCCTCTTTTATTTTCTCAAGTAATTCAAGTATGTGGCTTGTGCTGTTCTCTTTAAAGCCCTCTGGATTGGCTTCAGGGGTATTGGGAGTTTTGAGAACAGGGAAATGCAAGAGGAAAATTTCAAACATTAAACCCTATGATATGAGGATGAGGAGCTAAAAGTGGGACAAGGATCTTCTTGAGGGAGTAGACAGATGTTTATAGGATCAGACAAAACTAGCAGAAAAAACTGAGAGGAAATAGAAGATAAAAGAAAAAGAGGGAGGAAAAAGGAATTATATAGAAGATACAAATTAGAGAAAAAATTAAAGGGAAAAAAGTTAAAAGGGAGAACAAAAAATAAAGAAAAAAGGAAAAAAGAGAAGAAAAATAGATAGGAAGCAAGGAAAAAGGACAAAGGAAATTTCCCTAGCCCCAGTAAATTGGTGAAGAAGAAAGAAGAAAATGTCCCACTCACAAAATTTTTTTTCTGTGATTTTGAATGTATGGGGGCCAGCTGAGTTTCTCATTGCAACCCTCAGTTGGGTCTCCTCTTGCCCATCACTTGGATCCATCACTTACTAGACTGAAACCCAAGATGAGAATGGATAGTTTGAGACTTTTGACCCCTAGCACATGAGGGATAAAACTTACCAGTTGGTTTCACTCAATAAGCACTTATTGAACATCTACTAAGTCTAGATGTTACAGGCGTATGTACTGAGCAATTCCCCCACCCCTTTGAGTACAGGCCTTGTTTCTTGCCTTGGCTACAGAAGTTAATTGGGCATGGTGGTGTATACCTATAATCCCAGCACTTAGGAGGCTGAGGCCTCCTGGGCCCACAAATTTGAGGCCAGCCTGGGCCACATAGTGAGTTCAAAGCCAGCCTGAACTACCTAGCCAGATTCTGTCTCAAAAAACAAAGAGAAACAAACAAAAGAAAACTTAAAAAAATATTGACACAATCAAACTCTTCCTCCAGGTTGTTTGAAATACATCCAAGAGATCCTGAAAAATTATTAGGAGCCAATATGAAGGGATAGAATGGTTATTAATCTTATGTATATATTTTGGTATCTGCTTCTTAGAAAATCTGAACTGATACACCAGAAAGTAAAGAAAAATTAGCCAGTAAAAAATAGAAAAGATAGACAATTCACCTCCAGAATGAAGAAAATATTAGTCTTTGCCCTTAACATCCCAGTTAAGTTCCCATTCCACGTATTTATGAGAATCTTATTTTTTTTTTGTCTTTTTGAGACAGGGTCTCACTATGTAGTTTAGACTGGCCTTGAGCTCACTTTGTAGCCCAGGCTGGCCTCGAACTTGCAATGAACCTCCTGTGTCAGCCTCCCAAGTGCTGTGATTACAGGTATATACCACCATGCCTGGCTTGTGAGAATCTTATTTTAAACTTCATTCAGTGCACTTTCTGGTACTGCCATAAAATAATTCCTAAATCATATTACTCTTTTCACCCATTTTTTTCCTTTTTTACTACCTGTGTTTTGTTCATGATTTTCCTTCTGCTTAGAACACATTTTTTAATTTTGTCTTTCAAAATTCTGCCATCTCTTAAGTCCCAGTTCAAGCACCAGGTTTTAGCTGAATGTGGTGGTACATGCCTACACTCCCAGCAATTAGGAGGCTGAGGCAGGAGGATTGCTGTGAGATCAAGGCCAGCCTGGACTACATAGTGAAATCCTGTCTCCAAACAAAACAAAAGCAAACAACAAACACTAGGTCTTCTCTAGTGCCCCCTAGGAATAATTACATGCTACTGTGCATATCCATATCATTGAGTTTGGTAATTGGTATCAACAATATAACATTTGTCATATACTGCTTTACAGAATTACTGGTGTGACTGTCTCATCTGGCCTACTGTTGAGAAAACCTTTTGGGGGTAGAAAGCATATTAATTGTGCTCACCCACAGCTAATCCATGGCATGTTTTGAGTAATTGTGAGTGAATGAATGAGTATATAAAAGCCTTGACCTACCTAGTTCTAAGGGGATGGAGGCCATAGAAACATTTGTTTGTCAAAGTGGAGTCATCTGTGATACACACAGTTATTTTCACATAGACAGTACTAATGTAGTCCCCTACTGGCTTAGGTGTATTATCTTAGAATGAGATAATAAAATTATAAACTACAGTCATCCCTCACTATATTGCAGTTCACTTATTGTGGCTTCACTGTATTGTGGGTTTTTAAAAAAATATATAATTCTGTATTGTGGAGTTTTTGTATATTGTGGGATTTTGTGATATATAGGTATTTATATAATATTTATGATTTCAATTTTTTTGCCTAAAAATTTAAAATAATATAAAGATATAAAACAGTTAATTCAAACATATTAAAAGAACATTAAATAGAAATAAAATGCTATTAAAAACTGGGTTAAATAACCCTAAGTTACTGCAGGTGGATCAGGCCTGCAACCTCCCAAGTGAGTGGATGGTGAAGGCTTAAATAAAATGAGACAATGGAATATGAATTCAGGGCTTCCAGGAGGGACTAACTCTTACAACTTCAAAATTTTCTGAGTTTAGCTCAAGACTTCTCTGGGCAGTCCACATTTATTTGATTTTCAAACAAAGGAAAGGAGACTGAAGAAAATGTGGGAATCTCATAGGACCTTGGGAGAATTCTCCCAAGTAGTAAATTATGTCAGTCAGGAGAACGACCTTACCTTTAGGTTGGTGTTTATTCTGGAGTGTGGAGCCTGCAGCTGCAAGTCTCCTCGGCTAACTGGTTGGATCCAGACGCCCTCAGCTGCGGTCTTTTCTTGTCAGAAAGGTGCCTGAGCTTCAGACAACTCACAAGTAAATGTGGGAAGCCAATTGGTTAATATTGAATCCTTCTCAGAGCTACTTTGTGGTGGTCCCCAACAAAATACAGTATGTGTTTCATCGGCAGATGAATACCACACTGTACACAATGGAAATGTAGTATGCCACTATTGCTGGCACAAGTTTGCCAACCTGAGACTGTAAACACACTGTATTGGCTGATGGAATGGAAGGTGACCAACCACAGCACTGTATTCTGTATCCTAGCCTCTCATTGGCTCAGTGACCATAGCACTGGTCTGTTTGCTCTCCCACACTGTGCCCATATGTTCAGCATCTCTCCTTGTCCACTTCACATCCAGTACCCGTATAGAATTTTACATGTTGTTAAAATTACATAGGTTTAAGAGTGTAGGAAGTGTTTAAGAGCATATGAAGTGTTTATAAGGGTGTGGGAAAGGTTAAAAAGAAAGTGGGAAAGATTTATGGGAATGTGGGAAGGGTTTATAAATCCTTAAAATATACATAAATAGTAATATGAATATAATGCTGCTACTTCATAGATTTTCATCTATTGCGGGGGGGGGGCGTCTCTGGAACATAACTCCTGAGATAGGTAAGGGATCACTGTAATACTTATTTAAACTATTGGTGCTTCAGAACCAAACAGAAGGTTTGGTTCTAGCCCCCTAGATGTAAAGGGAAATATTTAGTCCAGAAATTTTTAAATTGCATTCAGTTCAGAGTAAAGAACAACAGCTATTTATTATAGAACCCACAGTTGTATAGTGACAATGTTGATAAAGACCACTGACTTTTGAATGAGCTTTTATAATTCTGGAACACATTAAAGAAATCACCTCCAAATGTAATTGGTCATTAAAGTTAAGAAGAATATATTTTACTTATATATTTGTTTTCTATATATATTTGTATGTTTTATTTATATATTTGTATGTTTTTTATATATACACATATCATTGTGGCAAAACTATATACAATTATTTTATGAAAATACATTTTACACATTAAATGGTTAAAATTTACAAGTTCTTTCTTGAGATGGTTTGACTGGTTATGAGCCGTCATAGTTCACATACTCAACACCCTTGCCCTTCTCTGATTTGGGATTTGCTTGGAAAAATCCCAAGCCTTGTGAAATACACTTTCCCCTCTACTCAGCTGTATACCTGATCAACTGGGGAAAACCAAATTATTGTACCATGCTGACTGAACTGGATTTAAAATATGACCTCAAATCTCAAGTGGATTAGCAGTGCCGCTCAGTAACTCTTACTTGTCCCTGTGCATTTGACTCTTCCACTCTCCTAGATAAGGCCCTCAAGCCTGCAGCTCCCCCTTTATTTCAGCTGATGACCTTGCTTCTTATTTCACTGATTAAAAAAAAAAGAAGAGATTTTCTCTGTCTTTCATCGTTTCTTCTCACTTTCTTGTATTTCATCTTCTCTTCCTAGATGAGGACTGAACTGTCCCTGTTTCTGTTTGAGTCTAATGCTCTTCCTGAGCTCTGATTTCTGCACTCTTTTGCTCCTAAAATTATCCCATCTCTTTTCCATATTTTTTTCTTTATATAGGATCATTATTTTCAATATATGAATGTGTTTAATATCTCTTTTTAATACAAGAAACCTTGTCTTGAGCCCATATCCCTCTCAGAGCGCCCTGTTTTCTTCATTCCTCTTTACAGAAAAAGTCACAAGAGTTATCTATATTTTCTTTCTCCACATCCTCATCTTGTTCTTCCTTGAATAAGGACTTTCGTGATCACTGCTGCATTGGTAATATTCTCATCAAGTGTACTATTACCCTCCAAGTCAGTAAACCAAAAGACAAATTCTCCGTCTTCAGCATGCTTGATTTCTTAGCAACATGTAACACAAGCAGTCTTCTTGGAACATATTCTACGTTGGCTTCCAAGAAACTTCCCTTTCCTGGTTTCTCCCTATCTTTTTGGCTCTTTCGCAGCCTACTTCATTGGTTTGACCTTATTACTTTGACAAGTAAAAGTTAACGTCGGATCAGTTCTCCTTTTCTCTATCTTCCCCTGTTCTCTGGGAACTCTCAAACAGTTTCATGGCTTCAAAACTACTCACACAAATGGCTTTTCTGTTTCCCTTTTCTTTATTTCTCTCCATCCTCTTCGTTAATCATTTGTTCTCAAAGCCATTAGGTGAAATAAAACAAGACCGGCATTGGGCCTGAGTTGTGGAGAATCAGAAAGGCTCACAGGGCCTTGGAGCTCAATGTGGAAAGAGGCATCTATGAAAGGTTAGCATAGAGTCATAGCATGAGCACAGGGACAACCTGTCATAAGCCATTAGCTATGCACACAGAAAACTGGCCATGCACGAGGAGTCAAAGGCTAAGCAGAATGAAGAGGACAAGCATCTTGGAGGGGCAGGCGGGGAGGCAGAGCCTGAGTGAGGTGATGCAGGTATTTGTTGGGAGGGAAGTAGTGAAGACAATGGAAGATGCATTATCTGCAGAGAAGTTGATGATATAAATCAATGTACTACAAAGCTAGAGCCAAGTTCCTCACCTTTAGATGGAAAAGAAGAAAATTAGAACAAACTCCATGATGTTAAGTTGGAATAGGAGGTTATTTGTGTGACTACATGGTTATGTATTTTGATAGAAATACAGATACAGAAATAAATATAGATATAGAAGTGAGTTCTTATTTTATCTCTATTTCTATATTCCTAGGCATAGCAGTACCCTCGTAACAACTGAGTGTATCTAGCACTTAGATTTTGTTGTTACAATACCATTCTCCACTACAGCAATAAACAGGGCTCTTGCAGAAATAGCCAATTTTAGTATCAGGGCAAAAAAAGGTTAAGAAAAGCCTGGAACACTGTGCTGAGACAGAAAGCAAAGGACCCCAGTATAGGGGGGACATGTAAAAAAAGACACAGACACCAGCTTGAAGGAGTTTCCACTGGCAAAATCTGACAGTTGAATATTAGTGATAGAAACAGATTGTAACCCATTAAATAACAAATCATAAGTGAATACAGACATAAATAAATAAATAACAGGAAAAGTTTGATGACAAGTAGATTTACACAAGTTGAAAGTGCAAAATACCCCATGATGGGCTGCAATAAGACAATGTGGGATCACTTCTCTGATAGTCCTAAAAAGATACTTAATCTGAATCTAATGATGAAACATCAAAGAAACAGAATTCAGGGATATACTTCAAAATCAATGCCTTGCGGTTGCTCTCCACGGCCTGAGCATTAAAGGGTCGGTTGGATAAGCCATGGCAAGAAGTGGGCGGATCCTGAGAGCTGGGCGCCCGAGGCGATCGGCGCTGTGCTTGGGCCGCAGCTCGGCTGAATCCACGAACAACCGAGAGAGCGATTGCGAGAGAGCGATTGCGGCGGGACGGAAGCTCCCAGCTCCTGAACCCGATCGGCTTGGAGGTGGCGGTAGCCAGGATCTGTTGGAGGTGGTGGAGAAGAGTAAACTCAGAGAACGCGATCCTCAGGCAGACTGCGCCAATCTGGGCAGCGGTCCGGGATCCCACTCAGAGCCCCGCCCCCGCAGCTGGCTCCAGGGAGCTGCGGTCGGCGGCTCCTGCGAGAAAGCCGAGGAGGCAGAAAAGCGCCAGGGAGTGCCAGGATCTCCTGCCGGCACGGATCTCGGAACGGGAGAGCCTAGTGAACACCGCAACAGGATTTCTGAGTCGGGAAGAAGCTCGACCAAGGGAGATACATCTGAGCGGCATTCCTGTCTGCACGATCCCAGGGTGAGTTGATTGGGCGCCCTGACCAGTTTTTACTGAGTCGGGAAGAAGCTCCGCCCAGCGAGAGACATCCGAGCAGCTTTACTGACTGCAGGATCCCCGGGTCGGAAGAGCTGGCTAGGCGCCCCGACGGGATTTGTAAGGGGAGGAGGAGCTCCACCCAGGGAGGAACACCTGAGCGGCCCCCTGCCTGCAAGGTCCCTGGGGCGGCAAGCTGTTTATGCGCCCCAGCCAGGTCTCGGGGTAGGGAGTAGAAGTGGAAATCTCAGCAGACAGCTTAAGGGACATTCTCCCAAAGAGAAGAAACCAGTGGAGCAGCCTCTGCAGCAGACCTTTGCCTGCTGAACTGCCTGGGGAATTTATAGCTCCACATTTTGAATCTGATACCCAAAAATGGGAAAACAGAGGAACAAAACGCAGTCTCAAAACTCAACCCCACCCAGAAGAAGTTTTGAATGCGAGGATACAGGGGAACGAGGAAGCCACATACCTGCAAATTATGAAACAATCGCATCCAAAATAAAATAACTCCAATAGGCCATAAAAGAGCTTAAAGCAGAAATAAGCCACATACCCACAATAATTTCTCAGATAAAAAACGAGCTGAAAACAATGATGGAAGAAATGTTCCGTACACATAGAGAAGAAATAGACAAAAGACTAGAAGAAAATAGGAAACAAATGGAAACGTTACAAGATCAATTTAGGAACGAATTACCAAGAATGAAACAGGTCCAAAGAGAATGCCAGGATTTGAAAACTTACACTGAAAGCATGCAAAACCACTGAAATGAAACTGAAGATAGAATTTCAGAACTTGAAGACAGCATGGCAGCTTATGAATGTGAAAGGAAGAATCTCATAATATCATCAAAGACACAAGAAAAGTCAATCCAACAGCTCCAAGATGAGGCAAAATGTAACAATATTCAAGTTATAGGAGTGTGTGAAACAGCAGGAGACCTCACAAACGATATAAAAAGAATATTTGCTGAAATAATAGCAGAAAATTTCCCAAACAAGGTAAAAGATACTGAAGTTCAGTTGATCAAGGCATATAGAACCCCAGTGATCCATAACCCAAAGAAAAACACACACAGGCATATAATAATCAAGATCCCAGATATCCAGCAAAAGAACACAATATTAAAAGCTGCTAGAGAAATTAAACAGATCACCTATAAAGGAAAGCCCATTAGAATCACAGCAGACTTCTCAACGGAAACCATGAAATCAAGAAGAGCTTGGAGTGAGATATTACAGATTCTGAGACAAAACAACTTCCAACCCAGACTGGTGTATCCTGCAAAACTATCCCTCAAATTCAATGGCGAAATAAAATATTTCCATGACAAAGAACAGCTGAAGAACTTCATGAGTGCCAAACAAGCATTGCAAACAGCACTAAAAGATATTCTAGACAGAGAAAAAAGACACCACAATTCTAAGAACAACATTAGAAATAACTCCCTAAACAGAACAAGCAAGTAAACAGTCAGCAAATGAAGAAAAACATCAAGTGAATAACATGACTAGAATAAACCAACATATAACCATGATAACCATTAATGTAAATGGCCTCAACTCAAAAGTCAAAAGGAAAAGATTGGAAGAGTGGATTAAGGAACACAATCCAACGATATGCTGTATACAGGAAACACATTTTATGCAAAAGGAAATCCACAGGTTGAAAGTTAAAGGTTGGAAAACAATTCTCCATGCAACAGGTCCCCAGAAAAAAGCAGGGGTAGCTATTATGTTTGCAAACAATGTAAACTTCAAACCACAAACAATCAAAAGAGATAAAGAAGGCCATTACATACTAGTTAGGGGAAAGCTGCAAGAGGAAGAGGTAACAATCCTAAACATTTATGCACCAAACCATGGAGCACCTAACTTTACAAGTCAAATCTTGACAGACGTAAAAAATCAAATAAGTAATAACACTATTGTAATAGGGGACCTAAACACCCCTCTGATGCAAAGAGACAGGTCAACCGGACAGAAACTCAGCAAAGAAATAACAGACCTGAACCAAAAGTGTGAACAAATGGACTTAGTAGATGCATACAGAGTGTTCCACCCCACAACATCAGAATACACATTTTTCTCAGCTGCACATGGGTCTTTCTCCAAAATAGACCACATTCTAGCCCATAGAGCATATCTACCGAAATGCAAAAGAATTGAAATTATCCCATGCATATTATCGGACCACAGTGCAATAAAATTGGAAATTAATGACAAAGAGAACTCCAAAAACCACATAAACATGTGGAAATTAGACAACAACCTCCTGAATAACCAATGGGTCACACAAGAAGTTAAAGAAGAAATTAAAAATTACCTACAAATAAATGAAAATGTAAGTGCAACCTACCGGAATCTGTGGGATGCAATGAAAGCAGTCCTCAGAGGGAAATTTATAGCAATGAAAGCATATACAAAGAAAATAGAAAGAGAGCAAATAAATAACCTATTGATACACCTCAAACTCTTAGAAAAAGAGCAACAAACCAAACCAAGAGCCCAAAGAAGGGAGGAGATTATAAAATTCAGGGAAGAAATTAATGCAACTGAGATGAAGAAAACTCTACAAAAAATTAGTGAATCAAAGAGTTGGTTCTTCAAAAGAGTAAATAAAATTGATAAACCCCTAGCCAACCTTATCAAAAAAAGAAGGGAAAGATCTCAAATTCATGCAATAAGTAATGAAAAGGATGAAGTCACTACAGATCCAAAAGAAATACAAAAGATCATTAATACCTACTTTGAAAATCTGTATTCCCATAGGATAGAAAATACAGAAGAAATGGACACATTCCTAGAAAGGTACAAATTAACCAAAATTGAATCAGGAAGACGTAAAAATCCTGAACAACCCAGTATCAATTAATGAGATTGAAAACGTCATTAAAAACTTACCAACAAAGAAAAGCCCAGGCCCTGATGGATTCACAACAGAATTCTATAAAACATTCAGAGAAGATCTAATGCCAACACTCCTCAAACTCTTCAATGAAATCAAAAAGGAAGCAACTCTCCCCAACACATTTCTGGAGGCAAGTGTTATACCGATAGCAAAACCAGAGAGGGACCCAACCAAGAAAGAGAGCTGCAGGCCAATTTCTCTAATGAACATAGATGCAAAGATACTCAACAAAATACTGGCAAATAGATTACAGCGAATCGTAAGGAAAATTATACACCACGACCAGGTAGGATTCATTCCAGGAATGCAGGGGTGGTTCAATATTCGCAAATCAATTAATGTAATACACTATATTAATACAGTAAAAGACAAAAACCACATGATCATCTCAATAGATGCAGAGAAGGCTTTCGATAAAGTCCAACATACATTCATGTTAAAAACCTTAGAAAAAATAGGAATAGATGGCCTCTACCTCAATCTGATCAAAGCCATCTACAACAAACCAACAGCCAACATCATACTAAATGGACATAAACTGAAAACTTTCACTTTAAAGTCAG
>PVLD010016580.1:0-44548 GCA_004027595.1 Dinomys branickii | reverse complement strand
AAGACTGCTCCCCCACCCTCCCAGGGTTCCCTGCAGGTATAGGGATGGATCTCCTCCCCCACTCGGTGATCTGGTCGCGAGCGCCGATATCTCACCAGTTATTGGAGTCCCTGCAGGCATGAAGGTTCCAAGGTGCCAGTCTATCCTTTGGGGCTTTCTGCGCGGCTCGCCCGACACGCGCGAAACATGGGACCGCCGGTCGTCTCTGCCGCCAAGAAGCCGATCTCTGTCGGGAGTCGCCGGAGAGCTGCGCCGGCTCGGGAGGCGGGAGGGATCGAGCCGCCGTGCTCTCAGGGCGCTAGGACCCAGTAACTCTTTCTCTCCGCTCCCGGCGCTTGGGTCTCTCTGCGCGGCCTGCCCGACACGCGCGAAACGTGGGATTGCCGGGCGTCTCTGACGCCAGCAAGCCGATCTCTGTCGGGAGTCGCCGGGGGGGCTGCGCCGGCTCGTGAGGCGGGAGGGACCGAGCCGGCTGCGCTCCCAAGGCGCCTCGACCGAGCCAAGCTTCCTTCCCGCGCGGATCGTCCCTGGCTCCCAGCGACTGGGGCTTTCCCACATCTCGCCCCGGCAGGCTGGACCGCCCTACCACATCTCCCCCGGCATCTCAGAGAAATACGCCCAGTCTAAACTTCCCAGCCGAGGTCCCGGCATTCACGCTCGCCAAGTCTGTCTCGAGCTGGTGGTGTTTATTAAGGAGGTTCACTCCCTTGCTGCTCACCTGGTCGCCATCTTCCCCGGAACCCCGCTTTTATTACTTATAATAGTGATTCACAATTTCCTGATGTCTTGAGGACTTGCCTTCATGAGGAAAGCCATAGAAGGTAAGAATAGAAACTTTCCTTATAAAAAATTACTTGATTTTAGCCTGCATAAGGAACTAGTGGCCTTAATTGTGACAATTGGTGGCTCCGCGGCAGAGGTGTGAAAGAAAGCCTCATTTATATGCAGGTTATCACCAATGGTATGAGCGGAGATTGCACCAAGGTCTACACTTAGGATGAGGGGGGCATGGGTGGCTCTCGAGTGATGAACTGACCTGTTGCTTTCCACCCAGGTCAATTCCCCAGGTACTGAATCCCAAGAATACCTTGATCCCATGCATATATGTGCACAAAACTAATCCATATATGATGTGGATTATTTTCTCAAGCAGCACAAGGGCTGTATGACAGATTATTTACAGTTCTCTCTGATCCCTCAGTGAGCTAATTCTATACTGAAGACTAGTCTTCAGGGTCTTCATTTTCTCACATATAAAATGAGGCTGAGTTCCTGTCCCATGGACTGTGAGAGTGTTGTGAGAATCATGAGAACAAATAGATTATTAAGGCATTTAAACAGCATACAATTTATAACAATGTCAGCTATTGGAGTTACCCTCACCTAACAGAATATAGCTCAGAAAGTAGGCACTACAGTCTCAATGCTATGGCCTATGCTAGCTTGCTTTGGTTTTCCTAAAAGTGAAGTTTATTTTCTTTTTCATCATTAATCTCTTTGGAGTTCACAGACAATATCTAATGCAAAGCCAGTTATTTTTGGAGACTCAAAGGAGCCCCTGAGAAAGACACCTACTAGTGAAATTTTCCTTCAAGACTAAGAGGTCTTCTGAGCTGAAATGCAGACACAAGGAGACAGTGAGGGTCTTCGCTGCTGAGTGGGTTTAGGAGAACATGCTGTCCTGAACACCATGCAGAGAGAAAGCCCAGCCTTGTGTTGAACTTGGCTGGACATCAAAGACCTACTGGCTGATGAAAGGTGGGCAGACCGAGATGGGCTCTGTGGAGATCAGACCACTTTCCTTCAGGACTCTGAGGCACAGCCTTGCTCTCCACCTTTCCATATTCTAGCACAAAGCCTCATATTCTTCAGTAATTTATAATTCTCATTTCATTATAATTCTGTTTAACTGTGCACAAAAACTGAAGGTGTGTCATGTGCTTGAAGAGAATCAGTGAGTGAGGTTCACTTATCATACTTACAAATTCTTATTTCCAGAGAGACTTGTCCAGGCCCATAGTCAGGCAGTTGTTAAACAAGAAGATGGTACCTACTGTACTTGATCATTTGATGAATGGTGGCTTTGGTCACTGTGCAGCAGTGGTCAAAACTGAGCACTGAGCACATCCAGGGGACTCCTCTGGTCCTAGTCCACTCCACATATGCTTGTCATGTTGGATTATCTGGACTGTGAAGTCCACATAACTATGGTTATCTTTCTGTGGGTGTCTCCCTCCTACCCCTCCAGGTAGGACCCTGGCCCCTGCTTCTCACATAACAGGGTTCTTCTCAGTTGCCCTTTCCCAGTAATTGGAGGATGAGACTAGTTTTATGGTTAGTTACCTCTGTTGCAGTGATGGGTCATGTGCTAGTTTCTCCTGACTGCCACCACTAAGCCCCATAAATTGGGAGCCTTAAGAAGAACAGAAATTTATAGTTTCAGAAGCCAGAAATGCGCAATGCATGCATCAGCAGGGCATGTTCCTTCTGGAAACTTTAGGGAAAACTTCCTGCCTCTCCCTAGCTTCATAGCTCCTGAAAACTTCCCACTATCCTTGGCTGTAGCTGGAGCACCCAAATCTTGGTCTCTACCACTTGTTGGTATCCTCCTCGTGTACCTGTGTCTTCATACACCATTCTCTTAATGGGGCCACTAGCTTATTAGATTATGGTTCAGCCTAATCAGTACCAGTTCATCATAACCAATCACATCTACAATGACCCTCTTTTGAACAAAGCCACTTACTAACATACTTCTAAAGCCAGGACTTTAACATACTTATTTTTGACCAGGGATGCAATTCAACCTAAGCAAGTGGGAAAGTAGAAATTAAGTCTGAAATTAAAGTCTAACATATTTAACTAAGAAAAGGGCCTCACTTTTTTTCTTTCAGTATCTGAACAGAGGAGAAAACTGTTCAATGGGAAAGGATGACCAGCTGTAGAAGGAACTGGAGCTTCTCTCTTGGAGCAGGCAAACCTCCATTGTAGAAAAAAGCTCATTCTGGATCCTCATCAATGAGAAATGAATCTGTTTCTTTGGTAAGTTCATTGCATCCAGAATCCAAACCTCAAATAAAAGAGGACTGGTTTAGTCCTTATGATAACACAGGGAAGGAGGTGGATGCCAGTGTGCACAGGTACACCAGTTACTAAAACCTGGCCATGGCTGAACTGTGTCCCAAAGGTAGTCCAGCTGCTAACCCATGTGCCTGTGGTTGAGCCTTACTTGGAAATAGTCTTTTGATGCTCAAGTTAAACTGAGGTCATAGAGGACTAGAAAAATCCCTAATCCAGTCATTTATATGGCTGGGGAGACTGGGACACACACCCACAGGAAAACAAAAGCACCTGCAAGTGTAACAGGAAGGAAGGGGCAGGAAGGGTCTTTTCCTAGAACTTCCAGAGCAAGCATAGCCCTGCCTATACCGTGACCAGAGACTTCCAGCCTTGCGACTGTTGACTCAAGCCACCCAGGTATATCAGCAGCCCCAGGAAACTAAACCTTGCCCCAGTTCCCAAGTGATTTAGGAGGGTTGGGTAGCTTCTCTCTGGACCACCTCTCAGAGTGAAGCATTGTGCCACCTGCTTCTTGTGGTGTTATCTGCCAACCTGTAAGTGAAGATTTAGGACCATTTGCCAACAGGACATCGAATGCTTCATAGCTAGGCTTTGTCGCCCAGGTTCATGTTGCACAGTAAATGGAACATCGCTCTACTCAGATAGACCAATGAATGATTACCAAGACATTAAGTTAGCCCTTCTCATAACAGGAGTGTCTTGGCTGCAAGGGAGAGCAGAACACTCACTGAAGTTACCCAGGGTTTGGAATAGAGGTAGGTTTAAATGTCCTGGGGAAGAAGAAGGTTGTGTTTGACAGTTGTAAACAGTATAAGCCTCAGAGTCCAGGGGTTTAGGCTCCAGACTGGGTGAGTTACTTGTCTGTGACATGCCCAGTGCCTCTGGCTGTGGCAGGGGCCCTCTCCTGGGACAGCCCATGCTCTAGAACAGAAGCTGTGATCTAAGAGAGGGATGCAAAGTGCTATGACCAAGATATCTGCCGAATAAATCCAAGCATCTTCCTGGGGAGGCCGGGAGTGTGGGGACACTTCAGTGAGCTGCGTAGATGAGCTGCTTTGCAATTGTGGCTTCTTTGACCTGTTTGGACCTTGGCCATTTTGTCCTGCGTCTTCCCCACAGGGACTGCCCCAAGGGCTCCACGAAGTAATACTTGCCAACCTCACTGCTCAGTGAGGTGGAGGCAACTTGCTAGAGGACCAAGATGGGGCTTCTTCCCCATGCCATTCTGTACTCTTCCAGAACTGAAGGACCATCGGATTAACTGGTGTCATTCCACAGGTCATCTCACATGTGAGGCTTAAGGCACCAGGCTCACTGCATCATATAGGGAGGAGGCAGCAGGGCTCACAGGGATAGTGCAGTCTGTGAGAGGCCTGGAGCTGGAGGAGCCAAGTGGTTCTCTAAAGACAGAGGATGCAGCTTGCAAGGAGAACCCTGCTTTAGCTTGAATCTTAGGAACCTAAGACTGCTCTGCCCTCACAATGTTAGGTTCCTAACAGCTGTGAACCAGGAGCTCCCACTTGACTTTGCACTGGGTCTCCAATTTGGAATGCGGGGCTGGGGGCATCCGTCAAACCGCCTTTCACAGAAACCCTTGTCTGGTCTCTATTTGCTGTTTCAGCATCACCCACATGGAGCCAGCCTTAATTCTCAGATGGTCTCCCTGGTCCTGACCAAACCCTCTCATTCCTGCTTTGCCCCTTGCTCACACCCACCTCTCTTTCTTTCTGGGTCCTGATATTCTCCTCAGGTGCTACATATCCTTTCTCCCTCTGGGTATAATGCAGAAACTTTCTACAAGTGGAACCTCCAAGCTTGTGTGCTGTTGATAAGATGAAATATTGTGCACCCTTTGGGGTCAGCCCCTTGGCTTGGCCTGCTGTGGCAAGCAGGTGGCATAGGGCTTCTCTTCAAGGAACTGAACACCTGGCATCCTCTGTGGTCCATGCCAACCCCAGGCATTTGGCCCTTTAGATGTCCCCTGAAGCACAGCTGTGAACAAAATATCCCATGTGTGTGGCTGGCCTGAATGGTGGCTCACTCACACCTGCTTCCTGCCCCGGCCCTCTGCTGTCTTGAAGTAAATTATCAACATCATCTCCTATCAAAAGCTGTTCACAGCTGGTGCCTCCTCCATCCTCTGTGGTCACAGTGCATAGTATCTTTATCCTCTCCTAAGGAGAGATCACTATTTTAAATTCTAATGGGCATTTTCCTCTGTTACTGAGGGGAATCAATGTAAGTATGTAAATTAGAACATTCTTCAATAGCCAATTACAGAAAATGTTGTATGACAAGTTTGATTTGAAAACAAAAATGTTTCTTTTTTCATGATTATCACATTATTTATTTTTGCCAAATAATTCTCCATATTTTATAATGTAAATTTTTAAAAAATTATCAGAATGAAAATATGAATGAAGATATTTTCTTTTATCTGGAGGCACAACAGAAAACAAAAGGGATCTTTTTCTTTAACAGGAAAACACAAGTGTCCGTTGACCACTTCTTAAGGGATGTGTAGATTGTTTGCATGGCCCTTTAATTTTCATACATTGCAAATAGCTTTCTGGTATCCCCTTATTTTTTTCTCCTATGAGTCTGTTTGTAGGCAGGCGTTTGAGGCTCTATCTACAATTGCAATCATTAGTATCTAGTATTTTGTAAGTATCCCTTCAGATGCTATTTGATACCTTATATAGTCTTGGAAGAAACAGCCTGGATACCTCTGTTTTCAAAGCAGCTAAATGTATTACAATAAATTTGCTTTCTCTGTACTGTGGAATTGGAAACCTATAAGATGGTGAATAAGAAAACTGATACCACTGCTTATCTGTCCAAAAGCTAGTGGTGTTAGGAAGCCCAGTAATTGAAAAATGGATAGCATTGATATTTGAACCTTTTTATATAACCTTTGAGGTGTAAGCCTTTGGGGAATAAATTGCTTTTTGTAACAAGAGCAACGTCAGATCCCATATTTAGAAACCGTGCACTTAATTCATTTTCAGACAGAGAAACTCATGTTGTCTTGTTGGGAAAAACATTACAAAATGGATTAAGCCTCACCCTGGAGAGATGATAACCTAATATAAATAACTGCAGGCTGTTCTTTATTAGTTACTGAGCAAATATTGCCAAAGAGGACAGGCGACCTTCAATGGTGATTGATCTAGGATAAGTCATCAACAACATTGTCTTCAGAGAATAACTTTGGGGCATTTGGAAATCTTTAGTCTGCTCTTATTTAAGGGATGCAATGAAGCTAATGCTAGGGAGTAAGTGTACCTTATTTAATGGTAAGGGTGAGAGCTCACAGTGCCAGAGTAGGGGCATCTGATCCCAGGGTCAGCAAACTGTTCTGTGTTTGTTGACCTGGCCAGAACTGCAGGAACAGGGCCTTTGGCTGAAAATCTATACCTGGATGAGCGTCTCAAGTTCAAGGAAGTCTGCCTGAGCCCTGCATTTCACCAGTTCTGTAATAATAAATAATTTACTCCATGTGACACTGGGTAACCGGACTGTCACCAGATCTGGCATGTATTGTAACTCAGAACAAGGAGCAGGATGAAGGACGATGTCAGCTATGTCTACATTACACCAAAACAGGGCTCAATTCCAAAGGAAGAAAATCAGTTGAAGAAGTTGTTTGTTATCACAAAAATAAAATGAAAT
This sequence comes from Dinomys branickii, assembly GCA_004027595.1. Taxonomy (NCBI): domain Eukaryota; kingdom Metazoa; phylum Chordata; class Mammalia; order Rodentia; family Dinomyidae; genus Dinomys; species Dinomys branickii. The sequence continues at coordinate 37,795 of PVLD010016580.1, read as the reverse complement.
ACAGTTTAAAGAAACAGTAAGCAACTATCATGTGCTCTTGGTTTCAATTTTCTGAAGTCCTCTCAGGAAAACAATGGGCTACATCGTTTCATTCTCAACTCTTCCTCTTTTTAAAAACCTTTGTTCACAATGTAACTTCTACCCTGAAAGCTGTGGCAATGCCTTCTTATTCCTCAGATGCATCCATTCAAGAAAAGTGAGTACAAAAGTGTACCGTGTTGTTTTTCTCCAAGCTGACGAAGCTGCATATGACTGTTCCTTACCCCATGCACCTTTTTTCATTTTAAAGAGAATAATAAAAAAGGACAATAGCAAAATACCAACAACATAGACAAAAACAGAACAAAGCAAAAACAATAAAAATAATATAGGGTTTCAGAGGAAAATGATAGGTATTAACAGTGGTTGTTATATTGCTGTTGCTCAGATTACCAGATGTAAGAATGCAAGATTGATCAAACCATTAACGAGAATAAAAAAGTAAAAACAAAACATTAGAAGCCTTTCAAGTATCAGAGGTACTTGGCACATGGAGAAGTCAATATAGTGCTCCTAGAGAGGCTGCTTTTTTATGTGCTGATGATTTATCACCTTAAACTCTTCTTGGTACACATATCCATCCTACAGCCTCAGGACTGAGGAGCAGCCAATGCCCCAGCCGCCTCCATCCACACCTAGTAGAAGAAGAATCCAGGAAGCAGGAGGTGAGCACGGGGGCGGGACTGAGTCACAGCTGCATGCTCTCTCTTGCTTGAAATGAAGCAGACTACTCGAGGGATCTGTGTGCGCCACTGTCCAATTCCCGCCATGAAGCCAGCACATGAGGGCAGGTCACTTAAAGCATACAAAGTGACTGTGTGCTGGAGGCAATGAAATTCCTTCTTGTATAAATGATATAGGCAAGTTTGTGTGCTATAGTGTGCAACATACAAGCAGCTATTTTAAAGATAAGAATAAGAGGAAATAAGCCCATCACTTTCCCTGCTATCAATTAAAAATGGGGGTCATGGTGGAGCACCAATTGTTTGAGGTAAATCTCAGTTAAGGTTTTAAAAATAAGCTTTTAATTTTAGACTTTTTAGACTTACAGAAAAAAATTGTAATGATAGTAGTAAGCGTTCCTCTAACACTAATACCTTATATCATGCAGTGAACCTGTCATGATGAGTGAACCAACAGGGAAACATTATTCTTAAAACTAAGTCCATACTCTGTTTTGAGGTCCCTTGTTTTCAGCTGAAGCTCTTTTCCTGTCCCCAGATGCCTTCTAGGACATTGAATTGTACCTGGTGTTCCCTTTAAGCACCTCTCTGTTGCTACCATTTCTCTCATTTTCCTTGTTTTTGATGACTTGAGCCATTTTGAGAAGTACTGGTGAGGTACTTGGTAGCCTGTCCTTTTGAGCTTTCCTCTTGAAATATATTGTGGTTATAGGTTTTGGGAGGAAACTCACAGAGGTAAGGTGCCTTTCTCATCACATGTTACCAAGGGTACGTGTGACTAACATGACTGACCACTGTTCACTCTTGAAGGATAGGGTGGTATTTGTCAGATTCTTCCACTGTGAAATGATTCTCTACCTCTTATGCCCCATTTCATAGTGTATAGTTTGGGAAGAAGTCATTTGAGAATTGGGCAATTATGTTCCACCTCTTTGAAGATAGTGCACCCACCTACATTTTGCTGGGAGGAATTCTACATAGCAAATTTGTCTGGTTTCTCTCATCCATTTATTTAATCATTTATTTATATTGGGATGAGTTCATGAATATTTATTCTCCTTTATGTCATAATCTGATAGATTTTGCTTTTGTCTTAAACGGTTCCAGTTCTTTCACTTTGTTCTAGGGTCCCTCTGACACACTTTCATCAGTGTGTGTGTGTGTGCATCTACCTTCTTCTGGCACTGTACAATACCACAGATTCATCTTCATATTTCTCTGGTAGCCCTATAATGAGACATTCCTCCGTGCATCCTTGTTCTTTATATTGGGGAATGCTGTTAGAAACCAAGATCTGGGTGCCTAATGAATAATGAAATTGTAATTTTAAGCAGTAGAAACAACACTGAAAGAGCAGGGACCCTGATGGTGGGGCATAATTCTGCTTCTGTAACTGCAGAGGCTTGGGAGAGTAGGTTTCTCTGTGGCTTTGCTTTCTCATCTTTGCAATGCCCATGACAGCAGCACCCCAGTTCAGAGGACTGCTCCAAAGCCTGAAGGAAACAAAACTTATGTCTGGCACACAGTGAGTGTTTCACAAAGCAACTCACCCCCGCTGGCTGTTTGCCTGCTGCACTAGGCTTCCTTTGCACTTCCAGGCTTTATGCTTCACTGTTGGCTGGGAGAAGTTCCATCACTGGGGCTCTGCCAGTGAGGCCCTTGTTAAGACCTTCCCGTCCAGTAGGCAAATTGACTGATGATCGCAAGGCCAGGGGAAGGAGGACACTTCCTGCTCTGCTGCCCCCTAGTGGTCAGGAACTGGGGTACCCTGGTTGAAGTTGAGGTTGTAGGGCTCTGGAGCCAGACCTCAGCACCCTGCAGTGCAATAGGCCCTCCTCTCTCATTGGTCTGCTGGTTGTCCCTGCTCTGGGAACAACGAGCTGAAGGGGCAGTGTCTCCCTCAGCAGGTGATGCTGGGGCATCATGCAGGGTTGCCCTCTTTCCTGACCTTTGTTCTCTCCCAGCATTCAGTCCTCCCATTTCCTCTTGCAGATATTTTGACACCACAGCAAGTAAAAACATGTATTATTTTCCCTGTCTTCTAAATACTCAGAGAAGTTTTTATTGGCATGGTTTATAAAGCATTGTTGTCATTTTATTTTATTACTGCTTAATATATAATTTTAAAATATAAGTAGTTTTTGTGTCCAGCCATTTCCATTGACATATTGTACATCTGATTTCACCTCTTACAGACAGTGCTTACATTTCTCACATACGGGGTGAGATGCAGATTTCTGAAATTATTTTATTGTTGCCAGATTGGAAATTACCCAATAGATATGGCTGATGGTGAGGTGGTGAGTGGACAACTCCTTACTCCTTTCAGAAGGCAGGCTTACACACAGGGTTTATTGTAATATCTTCTATGTGGTGCTGGCCACTTATGGAAGCAAGAGAAACAGGTTTCTGCTGTTAGCTCTGCATGTGGAGATTACAGCAGGGTGTGTGCTGAGTGTGCCCCACGCTGGGATGTAGTCTCCTCACTTCTGTGGTTTCGTCTGGAAGCAGCCTTGCACAGCATGTGCAGTGGGTATCTGGTAAGGCTGTTTTGAAGTCCTCTGAGAAGAAAGAGGTGTCCTGATGCAGAGGGAGACACTGCCAGGGCAGTCAAGATGGAAGCACTGTGCATTTCTGAGTTTGGCAAAGATCCACTATGTTCCTTATATCTTTTTATAACTCTGAAATAAATCTCACTGAAGCTTTCCAGATGGTGCTGAGGATAAATTCTGTGTGAACACTCTTCTCTCGGTGTGCCAGGCTGTCTTTGTTACCATCTTGGCCAGGTATAGTTCAGCTGAGTGCTTTTACTAGATTACACAATAACAAGATAGGGTTGATTTTTAATTTAGATGGGTGATTTGTTGATCTGATGAACTTGACTTTTTGGCTCTTTTGACTCATAGCATATTGCTTCTCGAAATATATCCCAGGGAGCTGGCATGGTGGTACATGCCTATTATGGCAGCATTGAGGAGGCTGAGGCAAGAGGATCACAAGATCAAGTCCAGCCTGGGAAATTAAGCAAATTTAAACAGTTCTGGCTACAGACATCCTGTCATAACACACACACACACACACACACACACACACACACACACACACACACACTGTAGGGCTTTAAAATCTATCTGAAGTGAAAGAGATGACTGTCACAGTGTGGGAAGGCTAGCAGTAAGTGCCTCTGGTTTTCCTGGACCTGAATTCCACCTTTATCACATGCTAACCAGCGGATCCTGCAATTATGATTCCTTGTCTGCAGAAATGGTGAGAAAAGAGTGTGCATCTTACACGATTGCTTTAAAGCCCAAATATAAGTAGGTACTAAAAACAGTGTCCAGAGAGAAAGAGGTTGGTGCAGGTGGTGACTGTACCTGAAAGTTTCTCTCTGGCTTCCCAAATTAATGATAATAATAATGTTATTATTATTTTTAATTATTATTATTTGTCACATTGCCTCTTGATGCCCTAGATTCTCCCTCTAGAGAATGACATAGCGGTGCAGTTGCATCCAGAGTTAGAGTTTTCTAAGATTATCCAAAGTAGTGCAAAGAATCCACCTGAACTTTCATAGTGCAATTTGAGTGTGTGGGCTGCTGGAACATGGTTTCTGGGTGCCACCTGTCTTAAAGAGTTTCCTTTCAGAACTTCTGCTCACTGTCCATGGCCAGAGGGACACGGTGCTTCCTCTCCTCATTCTGCAGCCTTATTTTCCCACTTATGTCTAGCTCTTGCACTGTGTCCAAATGCAAAATGTCCCTCGGGTGCCTGCAGCTGGGAAATCAAAGTAGACTCTGTTCTGTTGCTCTGGGCCTCTTGCACCTGTCTGTGGCCACCCTGTGAGCTGGATTCTGTGTGAGCCTCAGCTCACAGCCTCCAGCCTCTTGTCCCAGCCCCTGATCCTTATCCAGGGAGTTTTACTTCCACATCTTCTCTTTGACCACTATAGGTGAGCTGATCCTTATCTTCAGGACACAGTTCAAGTGAAGTCCTGGGAGAAGCCTTTACCTTACCCCAATACCCATGCTCAGCTCTATATGTACATTTTTGCAATCAGTCCACTCATTTTCCATAAACTTTTTCCATTCTTTGTCCATATTTTCAACATTTATTCTGGCTGATGCAACCAGCTCCAGAACTCCCTAGTGTTGAGTTCCGTATGGTAGATTATATAAATCTACTGGAATGGATTGATTCTGCTATTGATAGAAATTCAGGTGGTGGTTGTTTTTTAAAATAAATTGCAAATAATGCTGTTGTGATCAATTTTATTTGGGTGACTTTTGCGCACATGGGTGATTTTCTCTGAGATATGTGCCAAGTAGCTGCATCTCAGTGACCCAGAGCAACACTAGGGACAGCACATGATCACAGGAGCTGTTCTTCTTTTTTAATTTTTAATTTTAAAAGTAAAAGAACAAAAACACCAACAAACAAACACACAGAAGCACAAGAACAGTACAAAAACTGAACTACAGATAAGGCAGCAGGGGATCAACAAAGGTTGTTGTATTACACATTGATAACTTCAAAGTGTATGCTCAGGACAATACAAATAGACATACAAGATTGATCAAACAATTAATCATCAATTGTTCCTTACATCAAAATGACATGGGACAATAGTGAAATCATGTCAGCCATCCTGCACATATATACATACCTACACAGCTATCCCCCTCTTCCTTTTCTCACAGGAGCTGTTCTTGAGCATCTTCCTTGAAGCTCTGGTGAATCCGCACCTGTGAGATGCACTGTGAGTAATCAGTGAGTACATCTCTGTTTATCCCATAAAATAGTCTTTCAAATAACACTTTGCTTAAAAGCCCTGTTTGGATTCATTCTTAGTTAACTTTTAATTTATGATGTCATTCTAAATTAGATTTTAACTTTCTTTTTTCTATTTATTTACTTATTTATTCATTTATTATTATGTGCTTTTAGTACATAATGTAACCACAGTTCCTAAGCTATCTTGTTATTTCTAGTGGTAATTTATTTGTAGTCTCTTGACTGCAAAATTGTCATTTCACTTCAGAGTGACATGCTCCTTTCATTCTCCCCAATTCATATATGAATTAAAGGAATAAAGGAATAAAGGAATAAAGGAAGTAAAATTTCCTTTACTTGAGTCAATAGATTTACATATTACCACCTAGTGAGCTGAGGTGGCAATAATGAGCAAGCACATTATGTACCTGATTATTTATTTATTTATTTATTTAAAGTTTATTGGTACAGTTGAGAAACACAAAATGATCACAGTCATCTTAGGGAATTTGTACCTGTATATATCTTATCTCAATTCCTATTTTCCACATCCCCTGCCCCTTCCTTCAACCCTCTTCCCCCTCCTTATTTGCAAAGCTTTGCTTCCATTTTATCCTTATTTTCTCATTTTTTTCTTTTCCCTTCCTTTGTTTCTCCTTCTTCCCTCCCTACTTCCCTCTTACTTTTAAACAATTTCCTCCTATTTCACAATATCTATTATACATTTTTGTTCTTATTTACACTTTCAGTTTCTCACACCAGGGGGACAGTGTGATATTTATACATGTTTGTCTGATTTATGTCACTTAGGAGTGTGGCCTCAAGGTGCATCTACTTAGCTATTAATATCTCAAGTTTATCCTTCTTTATGGCTGAGCAGTACTCCACTGTGTAAAAAACCACATAATTTTATTTATTTGTTGGTTGATGGGCATTTGGATTGTTTACAAGATTTAGCTATTACAAACTATGCTGCTATAAACAATGGTGTGCATGTATCACTGTGTCATGATCTTTTAATTATTTAGGAAGACACTAAGAAGGAGAATAGCTGAGTCAGACTGAACCTCTAGTCCTAGTTTTTTGAGGAATCCCCACCCTGATTTCCACAGTGGTTGTACCAGTCTACATCCCAACCAACAGTGGAGAAAGGTTCCTTTTTCCTTACATCCCCACCAGTATTTGTTATTTGTTGATTTCTTGATGGTAACCATTCTTTCTGGACTAAGATAGATTCTCAGCATTGTTCAATTTGCATTTCTTGAATGACCAGTAACGTTGAACATGTTTTCATATATTTGTTTGCCATTTGTATTTCTTCATCTGAGCAGTGTGTATTCATTTCAGTTGCTCATTTTGGATTGAGACTCTAAATTTGGAGGGTCTGATTTTATTCAATTCTTCATATATTTTTTATATTAGTCCTTTGTCTGAAGAACAACTGGCAAAAAATTTTCTCACTCTGTGGGCTGTCTATTTATACTGTTAGTAATTTCTTTTGCAGATACACATTTTAAAAAGCTTTTTAATGAGATGATATCTCAGTTGTTGATTACTTGTACTGTATCCTATGCCATCAGGGTTTTGTTCATGAAGTCTTTGCCTGTACCTGTGATTTTAAAGAATTCTACCTAGTCTCTCTTCCAGAAAATTTATGTTTCTATTTTAATATTTAGATTTTGATCTATTTTCATTTTAGTTTAGTGGGTATTGATAGGCATGTCTTTAGTTTTAATCTTTGGCATGTGGAAAGTCATTTTTTCCAGCATCACATATTAAAGAAGGTACCTTTCTTACAGTGAATATATTTGGTCCCTTTATCAAAGGTAAAGTGGCTGAGTGTGTTTGAAGTTGTTTCTGCATTTTCTAATCTGTTCCATTGATTCTTGGGTCTATTTTTTGCCAGTGCCATGCTGCTTTTATCACAGTAGCTCTATAATGAAATTTCAAATCAGGGATTACAAAGCTACCTGCCTCACTGTTTTTGCTTAAAATTGTTTTTGGTATTTTAGATCTCTTCTGCTTCCAAGTGAACTTTAGGAATATTTTCTCTAGTTCTGTGAGGTACGCTGATGGTATTTTGCTTGGAACAGCATCTGTATAACAATTTTGTGAGTATGACCATTTTTACTATGCTAGTTCTTCCTACTCAAGAGCAAAGGATATCTCTCCATTTTCTGATATCCTCTCTGATCACCTTTTAGAGTACTGGAGATTTCAATGCTGAGATTCTTAACTTCCTTCATTAAATTGATTCCTAATATTTCATTTGTTTGGGTGCTATTGTGAAAGGTGTTGTCTCACTAATTTCTCCTTGGTGAGTTTTTTTTTATTTGTGTACAGAAATACTATTGATATTTTAGTACTGACTGCATCCAGGTATGTAACTGAATCTGGTGATTAGGTCTAGAAGTCTTGGTGGAGTTTCAGAAATCTAGGTTGAATATCATGTCATCTGAAAATAATATTTTAACTTCTTCCTTTTCTATCTTTGTTTCTGTTTCTTATCTAATTGCTCTGGCTAATGTTTCCAGAACTATATTGAATAGAAGTGATGAGAGTGGACATCCTTCCCTTGTTCCTGATTTTGAGCAAAAGCTATATGATGTTGGCCAATGTTTTGTCATAGATGGTTTTTATCAGATTGAGATAAAGATAATCTATTTCCATTTTCTGTAGGGTTTTTACCATGAATGAATGTTGGATTTTGTCAAATGCTTTCTCCATGTCTATGGAGATGATCACGTGGTTTTTGTCTTTGCCTCTGTTGATGTGGTGTATTACATTTATCGATTTGTATATGTTGAACCATCCCTGCATCCCTGGAATGACTACCACTTATTCATGGTGTATAACCTTCTTGATAGTTTGTTGCATTTTGTTTGCCAGAACCTTACTGAGGATTTTTGCACCTATGTTCATGAGGAAGATTGGCCTGTAGTTTTCTTTTTTGGTCGGGTCCTTCTCTGGTTTTGCTATCAGGGTAATACTTTCTTCCATGGTTGACTTCAGAAATATGGCTTCCCTTTCATTTCCATTAAAGTGTTTGAGGAATAATGACATTAGGCCTTCTCTAAATTACTTATAGACTTCATCAGGACCTGGGCTTTTTTGTTGGTAAGATTTCATTACATTGTTATAATACTGGGTTATTATGAGTCATTTAGAATTTTTATATCTTCTGATTCAACTTTGCTAATTCATGTTTCTAGGAATCTATTCATTTCTTCTGTGTTCATTTTATTAAGGTAGCTAAGGCTCTTGAAGTAGGTGTTGAGGATATTTTGGATTTCTGTAGGATCCATTGTGATTTCACCCTTTTCATTCTTAATTGTATGAATTTGAGTCTTTTTGTTCCTTTTTTGATAGGACTAGGTAAGGGTTTGTCAATTTTATTTAACCCCTTTCAAAAACCAACTCTTCAATTTATTAATTTTTGTATTGTTTTCTTGATCTCAGTTACATTAATTTCTGCTCTGATCTTTATAATTTCCTCCCTTGTATGAGCTTTGGTCTTGACTTTTTTTTCTAGAAGTTTGAGGTTCAACATTAGGTTGTTTATTTGAGCTCTTTCTGTTTTCTTGATTTGAGAATTCACTGGTTGAAATTTCAAACTTAGGACTACTTTCAATGTGTCCCATAAAGTCTGGTATATTGTATCAGCATTATCATTTAATTATAGATACTGTTTAATTTCTTCCTTAATTTCATCTGTTACCCATAGGTTGTTCAGTATGGTGTTGTTTAATTTTTGTAGAGTCTTTTACCATTGATTTCCAATTTCATTGCATTATGATCAGATAATAAGCATGGGATAATTTCAGTTCCTTTGCATTTACTTAAGAATGTTCTGCGGACTAGGATGTGGCCTATTTTGGAGATGGCCCCATGTGCAGCTAAGAATGTGTATTCTGGTGGTGTATGATAGAACACTACAGACATCTACTAAACCTGCTAACATTGCTGATCACAGAGCAGTGGGCTGCTTCCCATCCTCTGTAGCTAGTGCTAAACCTGGCTTTTGTTGGCTGTCACAACAACATTTTGGTAGTTAGTATTTGTTAAGCTAAATATCTGTCGTCTAATCTGCTAAGTTTTGTTTTATTGTTAAATGACTGATTAATCAGAGATTAAACTACTGAAAGGTTTCTGTATACCTTACTAGACAGTTTTGCATTTTTCTAGTCTAGTGTATAAAAACAATGCATTATATTAATAGATGCTTTAATACTAAGCCATTCTTGTAAACTTAGAGCAGACCTAGCTTGGTGAAGACATACCCATAGAATGGACTAGGTTTTGGTTAGCATGCTTCCTCCCTGTCTCCTTACTGAGAGTAGCCTGTGGCTCTCTTTCCTTGTCCTGCCTGTGTCTGAGGTATGGAATGTGTGGGGAACACCTCAAGCCATTAGGATTTAATTAGTCAGCTTTCTGTCACTATGACAAAATGTTTGGCATAAACACCTGAAAGGAGGAAAATTTTACTTCAGCCAATGTTTCAGAAGTTTCAGTCCACAGTCTGCTGGCCTCATTGTGGGGAGGCAGAGACATCATGGTAGGAAAACAAGATAGAGGAAAGTTGCTCATCTCATGGAAGCCAGGAAAGGGAGGGGGAGAAAGGAAGAGAGGGAGAGAGGGAGAGAGGGAGAGAAGGAGAGGGAGAGAGAGAGAGAGAAAGAGAAAGAGAAAGAGAAAGAGAAAGAGAAAGAGAAAGAGAAAGAAAAAGAAAAAGAAAAAGAAAGAGAAAAAGAAAAAGAAAAAGAAGGATGAGGAGGGGGAGGGGCCAGGTAGGGGGGAGTTACAGGAGAAAATGCGCACCTTAAAGGCACACTCTTATGTGTTATCCTGAACACACACTTCGAAGAAATCAATATGTAAAGCAGCAACTATTGGTGTTTTGTTGTTGTTGTTGTTGTTGCTGTTGTTGTTTGCCTGTTTTGTTTTTTGTCTTTGGATTTTTGGTTTTTGTGTTTTTTCTGTTGTTGAGAGGATTGATTGTCTGACTAAATTTGCATGTCTGTATATGGGTTCATATATTTACACTTCGAAGATATCAATGGATAAAGCAATAACCACTGTTGAGACCATATCACTTTGTCTATAGATTAGTTGTGATTGTACTATTTTTTATGCTAATTGGTGTCTGTTTGTCAATATGTTTTTGTACTTTTATTTTTTTTTAAATAAAAAAAAAGGCACACTCTTAGTCTCGTATCTCTTTACTAGGCCCCATTTCCTAACAGCACATTTAGCTATGAACTCATCAATGAACTGATCGCTGAGGAACACAGCACCATGTGATCCAATCCCTTTTCTAATGTCCCCCCCCATCATATTCTGGCCCTGCCTTCCCAAAGCACTTCATTACACATGGTCATAACTTCTTTCTAGTTAAGACTGGAGTTGCAGACAGACTTTGCACTCCTGCTATAAACACTTTTTGTGCTTTTTAGCACATACAGTAATGTACAAGTTCAGTCCAACAAGACCCCAAAGAAAGTGCAGAACAAGCATGGTGATAAAAAGAAAGTGCAGAGCAATAGTGAAGGCAACAAGAAAGTGCAGGAAAAGAATGGTGAGAAGAAGATTTTAAAGAAAATAGCTATTGCACTGAAGAAGGAAATTTTAGAAAAGCATGAGCATATTACTCATGTGATGATCTGACCACAGAATACAAGATGACAAGGTCAACAATCTTGACTACTTTGAAGCATAATGATACCATCAAAGGAATAATGATGTTACCCAAGTAGAGGACACAAGTACTGGGAGAAATGGAAAAACCCTTGTTAGTATGGCTGAATGCAAAATAGCATTAGTGAAGCTATGATGTATGAAGAAGCCAGGAAATTATACAATAATTTAATGCAGGAAAACTTTTCTGCAAGTGCAACAAGAGATGAATTTAAAACCAGTAGAGGGTGGTTTGATACATTTGATAAGTGAAGTGGTGTCCACACTGTGATAAGACATAGTGAGGCTACCAGCTCTGACTAGGCTGCTAGAGAAGCTTATAAGAAAGAATTCAGAGAGTTCATGAAAACAAAATGATACATCACTGCGCAAGAGTTCAACTGTGATGAAACAAGGCTCTTCTGGAAGGGTATACTGAACAGAATCTGTATCATCAGGAGGAAAAGGCATTGCTGAGGCACAAACCCATAAGGACAAATTGATTCTTTTGCTGTGTGCAAACACAAGCACTGATCTGAGGATTAAGCCACTATTGATGTACCATTTACAGACCCCTCATGCATTGAAGGAATGGAATATGAACATGGCTGGACTGCCTGTCACGTGAAGGGCCAATGCAAAGGCTTCAGACACAAGGCAGTTGTTCATGGAATGGCTGCATGAGATGTTGGCACCTACTATTAAGAAACAGCTTTCTGACAACCAAGTGCCTGTAAGGTGCCTTGTGATGGACAATGAATTCCACAGCACACTTTCCAGCCTTAGTGGATGACATGGACAGAAATATGACTTCATAAAGGTCCAGTCCCCCTGAAATGATGCTTTGGCATCCTATGGACCAGCAAGTGATCTGCAACTTCAAGAAGTTGTACACAAAAGTGATCTTCACAGGTATTTTAATATCACTGGAAAGACTTCCTTGACTATGAAAGAGTTCTGGAAGAAATATTTCAATGTCTTCCACTGTATCCACCTCATTGACAAAGCCTGGATGATGTCATGTGCTGGACCTTAAACTCAGCCTGAAGGAAGCTGGCCATAATGTGTCACTGAATGTGACTTTAAAGGGTTTAATGTAGAAGTAGGGGAGGAGGCTTTACCCATGGGCAAGAGTATGGGTCTGGATGTCAATGTTGCAGACACAGAGGAGCCTGTTGAGGACCATAAGGTGGAACTGATGATGGAAGAACTTGCTGAACTCCAGAGTGAGCATCCACTGAAGAAGAGGAGGATATGGAGGAGGTCAGCAGTGACAAAGTCCCTTACAGAAAAATGGAATGGGTACCAGGGTTTCTTTGAGGAGCACCATCCCAGTGTCTCTGTAATGAGCAGAGTGATGAATCTGATGAAAAATAATGTGTTCTCTCATTTCTGGAGGGTTATGCAGCACAGAAAAAACAAGTGACATTAGATTTCTTTTTGTTAAAATTGGCCCTGCAGCTAAGAGACAAAGAACAGAGGCACCTTCTGAAAAAGATCTCCCTAACGTCTTTATGGAAGGGTACTCTCCCTCAAACAATAACCTATTCCTCACCTGCCTTCCTGTTCTCATGGTCGAAGTTACCACAGACAAGGTTAGTGTCCTCTCTTTTCATACTGTCCTGTACTGTACTTTGTTTCATACGTTTACGTTTTGGGGTAGTTTTATTTTGGTCATAGTGGTTTGGAGTTCTCTATGCTTCATTTGTTGTATGTCAAATTCTTTAGCCATGCTTACAAAGTTTTCTGCCATTATTTCTGTGAAGAGCTTTTTTATGGCATTTGTGCTGTCTCCGTCTTTCTCACTGACCCCAATCAATCTCATGTTACTATTTTTTTATCATCTTGTAGCTGTTGGATTGATTTTTCATGGTCTCTTGCTATTTTTAAAGATATTTAAAGAAAAATATCTTTTGATGTTCATTAGCTGCAATTCTATCCTCAAGATTTTCTCTGTTCAGTCTGTTGTGTATACTTTAAGTGGAGGTTCTAATCTCTTGGATTTCTGCTTGGACCTGTTTCATGGATTCCATTTATTTCCTATGCTGGGCATTTTTTGATTCCATCATTTTTCTAAGGTCATCTATTCTTTTATCTGTGTCTTCTCTAATATTTTGATTTTAAGCATCATTTCTTTTTGTGCCTGAGGAATTATTTTTTGTAAGGCCTTTTTCACCTGTTTTTTCACTTCGGTTGTTATCGTTTCAGAAAGTTCCCGTATTTAACTTCCAATTTCATCTATCTCACTTCACTCCAGACTTTTTCCTGGATGGACCAGGAGTCTGGGGTTGCATTTTGATTCTATGTATTGTCATTTTTTATTTTCTCGTTTTTTCAAAAAATTTTCTTTTCTATGTTGATGCTAGACATTTATTTTTGTGATAGATAGCTTGATCGCTAGTATTGAAGCTTCCCTAGGAGATGTCTGTTCTTCAGGGATGTCCTCTGGATATAGGTGGTTCTTTATAGCTATCCCAAGAACCTACCTTCCCAATTTGTAAAGGATGCGAAGTTACTATTTGGCTCAGTTCCCAATCCTTTGATACCGGGTTGTGGTGGTGATTATGACCCCATACAATCACAGTGTTATACAGAGGAGAAAAACTGATTATAACATGTATGACATTCTGGCTGAAGTAATACAGCTAGTAATAACAATGGTTTCAAGTGCAGCTTAACTACTGACAAACTATGGTAACCATTAACCTGCTACCTCCAACCACAGGAACAAACTTTAAAGTTATATAACAAAATCAAATCATATGCAATGTACCTGCATGCAGTGATTTTCCTCTTAGTGGAGTGACTTTATCCTTGTGTAGGGGGCAGGGGTTTAAGATGGGTAGGGAACAATATAAAGTGATGAATGAGGTCACTTTATATAGTAGAGTCAGGGCTGCAAGTCAAAGAATGATCAGCCAAGTTCTGGGAAACTGGAGGACACAAGAGGAAAAGAACAAAATAGAATACAAAGGAGTAATCCGAAAGGGCAGAGACAATGTTTACTCACTTGAAAGTTTAAATTCAAGGAGTAGTTGAGAACCAGTATTTGAGGAAAGTGAAACAGTAGAAGAAAACAAAAAAGAAAGGTAAGAAATCTAACAGTGGAAAAGGAAGAAAGAGAAGGAGAATGAAAAAGAAAAGAAGAAAGAAAGAAGACCAGCAAAAGAGAGGATAAAAAAATCCACAAACAAAAATAACCACAAAATACAAAATAAAACAAGACAACATACAACCAAACAGGAAAAGCATAGCCAATCGGTGAACAAGGGAGAATAAAAGTGATAAGATACCTCTGGTATGTACAGTTCTGTGGTAGTGCCCATGTCAGACCCCTGAAATGTGCTGTGTACTCCAGCCATGGGAATTGTGGTGGGTATGGAGCTGATGTTGGCCTCTAGATGTGGAGGCTGGGACTCGTCATCTGTTGGTGCAGTTCTCCAGAGCCCAACTGCCGGCTCCTTCATGCTGCTCCGGACATGTCCATGTTGCAGGTTTGGCTAACTAGCCCACCTACCAAAGGTACATGTTCAGCCCTGTACTTGAGATCTGCTGGCCTGGGTCTTGTGTTTTGGTCACTCCACCTGCCAAGGCCTATTTCATACTTTTATAAAAAGTTAAAAAATACATATGATTCAGAATGGATTAACCTTATTTACATTGAATTTTATGGGGAAATTTGATTCAGTTGAACAATTCAGTTTTTCAACCAGAATTGTGGAACAAATTCAGTTCATCAACTGAGATGCCAGTGTAAATACTTCCAGTGTATAGTAGGGCAGGTTAAGTATTTCCACACACCTCCCCCCACAAAAAAGAGGAATAGGAGGATATAAACACATCACATCAAAGCAAGACTGAAACCCAGCAAGGCAAGTATTGAGTCCTGTAGGTCCATTTCTGGTATCCAGGACATATATTAGTAAAATATTTCTTCTAAAGGCTTGGATGGCCTAACCCCCTATGTCACTGATGGTGAAACTTTTAGAGGAGAGTGCCCAAACTACAATCCAACAATCAAACATGAATACTGCGGTTTTATCCTAGAAGAACTAACTTATATATTAATACTTTTTGTCTTAAAAGTAGAACAAGTAACACATGTGCCATAGGTTCATCACAACTGAGTTAGGCCCCTATTGATTGTAGTACATATCATCACTCTTTCGGACTGGCTCCACCCAGAGCTTGCAGCTTTGCTCAGTGGATATCCCTGGCATCTCTGAGGTCTTCACTTTATCTTTGACTTCATCCTCACAGCTTCAGACACTGCTTTCTCAGACACCCTGTCTAAACTCCTAGGCTTTTCTTTGAAATCCGGGTAGAAGTCTCCTTGACCCCAAAACTCTTTCATTTTTCATGTTGGTAATACCAGCATCATATGGACAACACGAAGGTCAGTTGTGTATTTTAGCAATAGCTGGACCCTGGTGAACCATGACTGCAGCAGTCTCTCAGTGCTTGGGTAGCTGAACACAGTGAAAATAATCCTGATAAACCAACTTCCTTGAAAACTCTTCTGAAACAGCGGCTCCAGGGGCTGTCTTCTCAAATAAAAGATTTACACCTTTTGCACCTTTGAGTCTGTACCAATGTGTCATGCTGATTCCTGAGATGTCTTCAAGGGATCCTTCTTCACTTGATTTATTTTTAATAGTGCTAATCTCTTTAGTATATATACCTCTTTGGGCCCCAACTTTTCATTCATATTATAAGTTTTTCAGATTTTTCTGTTCTGATTTTTGTCCTCAATTCTCCCTATAAATCTGGCTTAAAGCAGTAGTATCCATGGCACAGCCTGATTATTGCTTGGGCTGTGAAACCTTGAAATTTCCCCCAACAGGTCAAAACTTTCACTTCCCTTAGTCCCAGTCCTCTGCAAAGTCTTAGGACATGCACAAAATGTAGACAAGTTATTTGCCAGATATCAAATGCCTGGCCTCTAGTCCCTTTTCCAATAGAATCCTTGTTTCCAACAGAAACCTCCTGACCCTGGCTTTCATGGCCTGCATTTTTATCAACGTTCTGGTCTTCCAAGCTCTTACTAGACTTACCCATGAAGCTCTCTTTCCTCAATTCTAGGCTCTACCCACAACTCTAATCCTTTCCAAACTCCTTCTATAAACCCATTCCAAAGGTTTCTAAACATCAAGGTCAGGTATATTCACAAATGGCACCCTACTTCTCTGGTGCCATTTTTCTGTATTAGTCAGTGTGATTGTTAATTGTGGTGTCAAATTGAATAAGAAATACCCCGCTGATTGCTTTAGCATAGTTTTGGGTGTGTCCGGATGATTGGACCACCCTTACTGAAGAGGGAAGGCCCACCATAGGTGTGGGTATCACCAATCAATAGGGTGCTAGTCTGCGTGAAATAAAAGGGAGAAAAGAAACAATTGCCTTTTCTTCTTCTTTGGAGAAACTCTAGTCTTCATCATTGCTTCTGGATGTCTATCTCCAGGCTCACGCATATACTCTTCAGCTTCCAGTGGAGACTCTTTGGCTTCCCATTACAGACTCATAAGAGACTCTGTAGTGAACGCCAGGCCACTGATTCTGACTGGACCCTTTGGACCTCCAGCATGCAGATTGCCCTTTTGCATTCTTCTACACCTGACTCTGCAAGCAGCCATGGTAAGCCTACCTTCATGTATCACATTATATATATATAATGTATATTATATGATGTGTATATAATATATATCTTACATATATATTTTATATTTTACATTAAATCTGTTTTGCAGTAAAACCTAACTAATATGGTAATACATTCGTGGGACAAAATATCTGACACCCACAACTTAAATGAGGAGAGGTTTATTCTGGCTCAGGGTTTGGGGTTTAGTCCATGTTTGGCTGGCACCAAGGCAGACACAGCATAGTGAAAAAGCATGGCAGAGGAAAGCTGTCCAGGCTGTGGCAGCCAGGAAGCAGGGAAAGAAGGGAGAGACTGGAGAGACCTGCTTTCTGAAGGCAGGCCTTCAGTGACAAACCTCTTCTCCGCCAGCCCCCATCTCTGAGTGGAACATTTAGGTAGGAATTAACCCGCTGATAAATGTAGAACCCGCATGATCCAATAACCTTTCAAAAGCTCTGCCTTTGAACACAGGACATTCTGGAAGATATTTTAGATCATAAGAAATTACAACAAGCTGATGGTCCTTCTGACTGTGAGGACGGAGTGGGTAGCTCTGGAGGGACCATGGAGATACATGGTCTCTATCTTGGTGTTAGGTAGAGATTCTCCAAAAAACTGCTGAGCTGCTTGTTGCTTGTTTTGTTATGCATGTGTTTGTTTGTTTGGGATTTTGCTGCTGTTGTTTTCGTGATAGAATTTAATAGAAATTTTTTTGATAAACTTTAAATCTAATCAGTTTTTGCAATTGCTCTCAACTATATATAGTAAGTTTTTTCACTTTTATCATCTATTTCAATTACCAGACATGTGCAACCTGCACCCTCTCTTTTGTGCCCCCTTTGTAAATATTGTAACAAAATATAAGAAATAAAAGTTTTTCTATTTATGGATATGAACTGTGTTATATGTATCATATGCAACCCAAGATATTTCCTCTTCCCTCAAAAAAATGGAGGGAAAGGGCAGGCCACAGATTGTACACAGCTGAAGCCTTCAGATTTATGGACACCAGGTATTTCCTTTATTTCCTGATGACAAATCAAGGTCTTTACAGTCACCATCTATATGCTCTTTTTCATACCTAATATTGGTTTTATACTTTCTTTTCTTTCTTTCTTTTTTTTTTTTTTTTTTGCGGTACTGGGGATGGAACTCAGGACCCTGTGCTTGCTAGGCAAGTGCTTATTCCACTGAGCTATATCCCCAGCCCCTTTCTTTTCTTTCTTGATCAGTTTTGTAGGAGGTGTGATCATTTATTAATTGAATTTATCATTCTTGTCTCCACTTTTTTGCTATTTCATTTATTTTACTCTGAGGTTATTGCCCACCTTCTATTTTCCCTACCTGTGCTTTTTCTTCTCATGATGTTTTTATGGCTAGCATTGGACACTGGCTGCATCTGGTGATATAAACTTTTATGGCTATGTATTTCCCTGTAAGCACCACTTCAGGTACAGAGAAGTGTGGACAGTATGCTCACTGGCGTTCACTTCTAAATGCTTTCTAATTCCTATCATGACCTTTTTGTTGAGTTATAAGTTATTTAGAAGGCTTTTTTTTTTTAACCTTGGTTGGTTATTATACAGTACTGGGGATAGAAACCAGGGTCTTGTATATGTTAGTGAAATACTCTACCACTGAGCTACACCTCTATGCCTAGAATTGTGTTTATATATTTTTTAATTGATTACTTTTTGATTTTGCTACGTTTAATTTATGGGATTGTTTGATAACATGAGGTTGTATTTTATCTGGTCTTTGGTAGCTATTCAAAGTTACTTTCTGGCCTAATTTTAAAAATATTGTATATAGGCTTGAAAAGAGGTGTATACTTCCAAGTGTTCACTTCAATTCTCTGGTATGCCCATGAAACAAGTTTGACAAATGTGGTAAGTTCTATTGATATCTATCAATTATTAGCAAATGGTGATAAATTATACAACCATGTAGTACATTTTTCAATATTTTCTTATAATTCTATAATTTTTACATAGCAGAATCTATTACTAAAGGAAGCCAGAATTACTATTTTCTGAGTGAAATGTTCTTTTATCATTCAATAGTGAACATTTTGGTAACAATACCTGGTACCTGGTATTAATATAGCTCACAAGCTATGTTAAAATTAGAATTTATTGCCTAGTGTTTTAAATATAATGCTGTTATACACTGTATATTTACTATTGAATTTTGAATAAGAAATCTTGACCCCAGCAATTCTAACTATAAGTAATATCTACCTCCTCTCATCAATATGAACCATCAGAATCCTTTAATTCTCAGCATCCTTCTCAAGCAAACTTTATTATTGTCTAGCATTTTACTTGAATGCCCTGAAATTAGTTATCACCATTGTACTATTGTCTTACAAGGTTTGACCTGGAGAAATCTAATCTACCTATTTACAAATTTCTCTCACTGTCCCCTTTTTATCCTACTATTTGATTTCTTGGGACTCTGTTTTCCTCTCTGGTAGATCCACAGCCATTTTCTTCATTAAGCATGTGTTAGTAGTAAACTGTCTTAGTCCTATTGGATATATGCACTTTGGATGTTATTTAAAGCTTAATACTTGAAATTCATCATCTGTCAGGTGGGGTAAAACTTTCCCAAACACTGTTTTTGTGAGGAATAATACATTTAATATATGTAAACACTTGAACAGATTCTCTGTGTGCAGAGTGCATTATAAATTTGACTATCAATATTGCAGTTTTTGGGAAGTGTCCAACTCGCCCTAACTTATTAATGGTCATTTAACTGGACAGTCTATTCCAGGTACGTCAGCATTGTGAAAATACTATAAACCTGTATTCTGCTTATATTATGATGATGGTGATGATAAAGTCAGCTCTCTGTCCTAGTTTGCTCCCTTGTGGAAATCTTTATTCATGTTGCTGTTGAGAGTTTTTGTCTTTGTTGTTGTTTGGCATCAATATGATATGAAAATGTAGATTCATTTTTATTCATTTTGCTTGTGATGCAGAATTTACTGTCTTCATCATTTCTAAATAATTGCTCACCCTTCATCTCTTCCTCTCTCACCTCCTTTCTAGGAATAGCACCACTGTTTATTTGCTCTTCTCTTTCTATTCTACATGTTTCCTAATGTCTTGTTGATAAGGTGCATGCCATTTACCCACTCTGTCTCAGCTCTGAACTTACTATTTTCCTCTGTTGCTAGGATTGAAAATTATGTTTTTCTCAGCCAGCTGGCTCCTGAGGGACCTTAGAAGAGACTGTAAGTAGCAGAAGGGGCTGAGACTGTCCTCTCCTATGAGGAAGCTGGCACCTGCAGGGTCATCCTCTCTGGCAGAGTCCCCAGCTCGTGGAGGTTTTCCAGAGCCAGCCCTGTTGCATCCCTACCAGGCTCTAGCCACAGCTGACATCACTCCTGCTTTCAGATGTGACTTCTGTGTCCTTTCTCCAAGCCACTAGGCACTGGTCAGCTGCCTACATCCCTAATGCCCAGCCCCAGGGGGATAGCTGCTTCTGTTCACTTTAGCCTTTCCTTCTTGTACAGCCACACACCAGTGCCAGCTTCGGCTGTTGCAGTATTTGGTACTATCTAACTATTCACTTAATATTTTAATTTTGTCTCCTACTTCTATCAGAGCACCCAGTTTTCTGAATTGTTGAGGAAGAGGGTCCAACCATCCATCTTAGTGGCTGGTGATCCTGCTAGCTTGCTTCCTCCTGCACCTTTCTGTGTGGGTCAGTGAGCCCCTGTTTGGCCATATATCATTGTGGATTCAGAGAATGCTCTCCAGATCCTCGAGTGGTATGGCTGGCATCTTGATTTGTATGAATTTGCTACCTTGGGTGCTGGCCATAGATTACATATGATTGATATACACTTGATCCACAAAGTACCATGTTAATATGTGCAAGACAGTGAGTTTATGAATCCCCCAGAATGATTTCTCCCAGTGCTGGAAAGACATTGCTTTTCTGATCTCTTTTGGGCCTTGGTTCCAATTCCTCAGCTCAGAAGTGCTCAGCTGGCCTCTCCCATGAGCTCGCAGGCATCACTCCCTTCCTCGATGCCTTCTCCCCTCCCCTGGGGCGAGGCCCGCTGTACAACCTTCACAGCCTCTTTATTCATTGCCAGTGTCCATATTTTATGCAGCTGGAACCATTTATTTGAGAACATGCTGGCTCTATTTTGTCCAGCATGTAGAGACGGCAAAGGGGATTATCTCCACATTGTCTTCTTGGATTCAGCTGGTACCAGCAGAAGAGATGGATGTGTTGAGGAAAGTCGCCAAGACATCCGAGACTGCGGGACCCTTCTTTTTATTCTCTTCTCCTCTTCTTCTTTCTTTCCTTTTTCCTTCTCAAACAGACTTATCTTTGATGGCAATAAATATCCCTCAAGTTGTTAATCAGTTTTTAGGCAGTGAAATACTCTGTACCTGGTTCTGCGCTTGCCAGGTTACAATGACATTTAAACCCGCCGTATCAGCACAACAACACAAATGCAGTTCTTTTTGTTGGGTAGCTTAATGTCAGAGGGAAAATGTGTGAGGACATAATGTAAATCTGACAAGGATAAAATACTTCAAATAAGGCATCACTCCAAGGACAAGATAAATAATCACCACTGCCGCTGACAGTGCAACAAGCATGTCAGCAAAGCAGGCTGCTGCAAAAACACGGTGTGCGCCTTGCTTATCATCACAGTTGGAAGATATCATTCAGAGAAGAACCTCAGAGTGACGGTCCCCATAAGTGCCACTTTAATTGGATGACTTAAATGATACAAATTTTAAAAAATGCAACAGGGTAGAATTACAGTTTATGGCTTTCTGTACTTTGCAGAAAAGCAAAAGAAAAACACTACAAATTTAATCAGGCATATACAAATGTGAACCCCAGGGAAACCAGTTACCTTATCCCAAACCCTGCAATGCTTTCTCTTTGAGGATGTGGTAAGGAAATGCTATTCTTATGTCCTGTTAATAAAGACGGGGTGCTGAAACGTCTGCTTGGTGGGAGAGGCCAGAGCAGATCAAAACCAAATCAGAGCCTCTGAAAGCTTTTGCCACAAGGTGCCCCTTCTCTCTTTCATGGTCACAGATCAGCATCACCAAGGCCATGAGCTCAGTGCCATGCTGTGTACACTGGTTTGTATTCCTGGGTGAGGTTTAAACTGCACACTTAGCAGAGTCTCGGCTATGCACAAGTCTGGTAAACTCAGCATTTATTCTTTTCATACTGACGTTGGTCACTTTTCCCAACGCTAGAAAATGATGTAGTTCAAATAAAAGATGACCTTTCTAAGGTTTTTATCCTACTTCCTGTGGTTATGTGGAAACTATCTCCTGGGTGCCCGTTTCAGGTGGGAAACAGAGGAAATGACAAGTGTCGACTCTCCAAATGTTCTGTTGTGGAGTCACAGAGCTCTGGCCACCAGGGTAGTGTGTACATTTTCATGTGTGGACGCTGTTGGGAACAGCATTAAAATTGAGCTTTGGATTTCACCTGTAATATCTTTTGAATTACAGTGATGAATACCTCATAACATTTTTATAAGAAATGTTTGCAAAATATCCCAGACATGCTTTGGCTTACTGTTCTCTCTAAATTCTAAGTTTAAATAATCTGCTAAGAGAGATGGGAAACTTCAAACATCACCAAATAAGATAGGAGGTTTTGAAATAAAAATTCCAACTTGTTCTACCCTCAAGATTTAGGAATATGAATTAAAGAATGATTTGAAATGATAAATTAAGCTGACATATCCAAGCCAGAACATTTTTACCACCTTCCTAAGCTCCTCTGTGGATGTGGTTTATGCCTGTGAACACCTTTGTGGCTGTGCATGAGGAAAGAGTGAAGCTATGTGAGGAAGATGAGGGGGCTCCTGTGCGGGACTGAGGTCAAGGCTCCTATTTACCAAGCAACATTGCTCTTCATTAACAACCAGTGGGATAGGAAATAATCATTAGAAAATGAAGTACAAATTATAACTCACTCGCAAGGACAATTCTCTTTAAACCCACAACTGTCCAGATGGGGATAATAGGACAGTTGGTATTTTGCTATCAAGTTAAGAGTTCACAAGTTTTAAATTAAGAAATAAGGGGTTTTGTCTTCTTTTATAAGAAATAGATATTAATCACTAATTTTGAAAGTTTTTGTGAGTGGTTATTATATTTTCTAGTGGTTATTATATTTTCAAATATTTCAAATACTTATTTGTATTATTTGTTATATATGACATTATACAAAAAATACAAATATATTATGTATAACATGACCACAAGACAATACATGTATTTGTACTCAGTCATTGTGTAGTATTTACAGTTGCCTGGGTGGCAGTGGTTACTAATACTGGAGTTAGGAGCTCTGTGAGGGAAACCCCAAGCACAACTTGTTACCCAGCTTTGTGTGTGAATTCACTTGGACAGCACATCCACCATCTACACACTATGAAATAGAACTTGAGGAGCTGAGCTGGACACTGGACTTGGAGTCTGCTCGCACATCTCTGCAGCATTTCCAAGGAGGCCCAGCCCGACCCTGCTGTCCAGTTCAGCCAACAATTCATAAGCCATGTCTGTGCACAAGAACACAGTCTTACTGATGCTCAGCTACTGAAAGGTGAAGAATGAGCTGATGAGCTGGAAGCCAGAAATCCACACACGTGTGCATGCATGCTTGTGTGCGTGCGTGCATGTTGCTGTGTCTGTGATGGAGGACAGGTAAATGGGAGAGCATGGCCAGGTGAGTCAGGAGTGGCCCAGCGTCTTGGTAAGCATCTAACCATGAACAGAATAGAAAAGTCACCATTCCTCTTGACAAGCTCTCATTTGAGACTCCAACACAAACACTGATCCATGTTGATTCTGGCTTTTCCATCCCTTCTGAGAGAAGGCCTGAGAGTTGCCTTATCAAGACTGGATTCATTTTATTGTCCCAAGACTAGTGTTATTATTTTTTAGGAGGTTAATGTTACCGGAAGAGGTCAGGGTGATTATTTAGTGGAAAAAATTGTATTTGCTAGGACTTTATTGGTTCTCTTTTAGAAATCTGACTTATTTATGACATAAGTCATTTAAGGGGAGCTGATAGAAGTTATTTCTCTTTTATGACACTTGTGCCTTGGTGTAAAATTGTGCTATAAATGATATTGACAGTGCTGTACAGTGCTACTGTATTTTTTGTATGTTGTAAAACTTTGTCGCTTTATGGACAAACAAACTAAAGTTCAGCCTGCCAGCTCCTCAGGAGGTGTTAGGCCTTTTGAGTTCTGAGGAAGGCACCAAGCAGAGTAATACTTGGAGGAGAAAATTCCGTAAAAGGAAGGGTAACCCCAGTTTCTGTTTCTATGTTTCCTCCTGGATGCAGAAGTAGCACTGAGTGGTGTTCCTCACTGTGGATTTTGAACATCAGGTGAGGGCTGAAGCCTTAGGCAGGGTCTGCCCTTGGGTAAATTTGCAGAGGCCCAGATTCCAAGATATTTGTGCTGTGCTGTCTTTGGCTTGAAGACTGAGTTAATGAGTTCCTCAATCTGCCTAGACACTCAGATATATTACGATCCTCCACTTGACAAAGACCACTGGAAAACTCTTTTGGCTTCTGATTTGAGGAGGAGAAATGGCTGTTTAAATTCCCCTGGGATTTTCCCATCAATACTTTCATCTTGGGTCGATTGGGGTTCTCAGGCTTCTCTCCAAGGTCAAGAATACCTCAGGATCATTTACTTCATACACTGGTCTGAGTGGGGAAAACCAGAGGAAGCTGCAGAGCCTCTCAGATCCCTCCTCCATCTGTTTATCAATAGAAGCAGTTCCTTTATTAAATGTGATTTTGTGCAAGTTCCTGCATTGCAGTGGTTTCCTGGTCTAAGATAAATATATAAACAGTTAAAGAGAAGTATAGTCATGACTGCCACTGCAAATAATAGTATCCAGTATTCGTTCTACTGTGGTTTATGGTTCCATGGGGATTTCACATAACTGCACAGAGAAACTTTTACATAAACCATACTATAGCTATATATGTATATAGTTACATATCTTATGTGTACATATACACATGCTAGCACAAACAACTAGTCAAGATGAACTACATTGAATGAAATATGTAAAATTTATTTTAAAATCACACGCAAATTTTGGAGACAAGTGCCATCTTTTATTGGTTCTGTGTGTCAACACTTCACTAAACATTTAGGCAGAAGCTGAGGAAGGTATGATTATCTCCATTTAGCAGTTGGACAGGGAACAAAACTACCTAGCATCAGACAGCTAGTAACTAGCAGAGACTTGACTAGGATCCCTAGATGGGGTTTGTGGTCCACTTGGAAGAATGATGTTAATCTCAAGGAGATAATAAAATCCCAAGTGGGCAAAGGTAGAAAGCTCATCCGCTGAAGTCTGGGCCGGTGGGCGGGGCACGCCCTCAGGAGCTGACCCTCCAGGATGCTTCCATGGCAGTTTAATCTTGCAGCTGCAGCTAGGCCCAAAGTTATGTGTGAACATGAAGATGGGAAATGGGCTTGGTGTTTTAATTTTTGGATTAATTAAGGTAGAGGAATTGGCTCACTGCTCTGAGCCAATAGCAGATCAAACCTGCCTTCTAATTCTGAGGATGATTTGGAAATAGCAAGACTTCTTCAGTTGTTCATTTTAATACAGTTCATTGTAACTAGGTCTTTGTGTCTAGATTGCTATAGTCATACAGCACAACAGATATATTACATTGCTGCTATTCAAACCAGGTTAGCAGGAGTATGTCCACCAGGAGGCCCGGGTCTGGAGTAATGTATGACCAAGCAGAATCCACCTAAGTCGGTGATTGATCCCTGGCTTCCACCCTCGCAGGGTCTGGTGTGTGACAATGTTCCTGCTGATTCCAGGGCAGGGATGTCTGCGCAGGTCTTTCCTGTGGTACCAGGCCCAGGTAGGCAGGAGCTTTGTGAATGTACCAAGGAAGGTAGAGGGAAGGGGAAAGCAGGATCTCTGGGAGTGAGGAAGAGGAGGAGAAAGAGAGACCGGGGAGAAGGAGGGACAGAGAAAAGGAGAAAGAGAGAGGAGAGAAGAGAGACCAGCAGAGAACTGGACAGCAGGCAGCAGAGGGCAGGGCAGGAGGGGGCAGGCACGGAGCTCAGCCTGGCTGGCCCTGCTCTGGTCCCTGGCTCCCCAGACACCAAGCCCAGCAGACAACTTGGGCAAAGGTTTCCGGAACACGCGGAGCATTTGTTCTAGAACCGGCCTCGCTCTCCCTGTGGAGCCGAGTCCAACTTTTCTTTTGCACTGTTTTGTTTCGCCTTCCCTTCCTTGTCATTTACGGTGCCCTCGACAGCGCCGGCACGTAGCCCGCAGTTCTGGAATGCCAGCCTGGCACTGCAGCGCAGAGCCGGCAGCGCTGGTGTAATCGACTAATGGCTTCTTTTCATTCCAGCCCTCCCTGAGAGACCCAGTGGCAGATTGTAGACTCAATTACTCTCATGTCAGGTGATTATCCTAGGTCTTAATGTAATCTTCCATTCACACATACCATATTTCAATTACGGCAGCTATGAAACAAGCTGTGTATTCAAATCGCCAATCACCTTATCACTGCGGAACAATGTCAACTGTAAAAGACGCCAGCTGAACGCAATTACACATGTGTTGAGAAGCGATTATGATTACTCTCTGCGGTATTTGTGATGAGCTGGGGAGTGTTCTGAAAATTTAATTTAATGACAATATGCTTGCTGTACAATCCATAATACCTCCTGAATCCAGCATGGGGCTATTAAAACTGATAGGAGCATATTATCACCGTGCTGGAAGGCTGGGCTGGGCTAGTTGCTGGATGCCTCTACAGGGAGCGATAGGTAATTTCTGCACATCTTTCTAACAGCTCAGGCAGGCAGCTTCCAGCTACAGCTGCACGCGGAAGGTGGTCCCGCCCCCTCTGAGCTGAGTTAAGGTGTTTTGCTCCTATGGCTGCTGCCCTGTTGCTGGGATGGCTGCTTCAGGACCTGGGGACTCTGCCTGAATGGAGGCCTCTTAAACACCCCTGGCCGGGTGGCCGCACTCCCTATGGAGGACAGGCGACTCCAGGAAAGGAGGACAGGCGACTTCAGGAAAGGACTGAAAGATTATTTTAGAAAGAGAATGTTGTGCTTGCAGATGTTGGGCAGATCTTGGCAAGCAGATCTTGGAGAGTCAGAGGAATCAGAAGCCCCAGGGGAGACACCCACACCAGCCAGCACCCCGAGTGTTGTTCTAGCTGGCCTCTGTGTGCAGGCTGATGTCAACCTCCTCTGACTCAAGAGCCACACTGGGACAGTAGAGAGCCTCAGGCATGGCTTCCTGCTAGACAGATGCTTACATCGCTGTATTTAAACCCAGGACTGGAGGGAGATGTGCTGTGGGGAGACGGTAGGAGACTGGGGTGTGGACTGGGCTGAGGAGCCGGCAGAGAGCGAGCCCAGGGCAGAATGGAGTTCCAGGTGCGAGTGGCAGAAGCTGCCCTGCCTCAGCAGAGACCTTCCTGACCTCTGGAGCCTTGGAGTGTTGATACATGTATCTTCAGACAGGGTTCCAAGGGTGAACATCTTCAAAGGCATATGTGGCTTTCTCTCCATTTGACACGAGTCAATATTCCACTCCATCTCCAGAGCCGCAGTGACCTAATTTATTCAGGAAAACACACCATCTTGCCTTAATTAGCTCATTAATTGAAGCTATGGGTAAAATGGAGACACAAACTCTGGTTAAAGAGAAAACAATGTTGATGATTTCTTAAAAATGAGCAGATTAGAGAATATACAGACCATGTGGCTGTTTTGTTACCAGCAATTCTTCAGACAGATTTTAGTTACATGCTATTGTAAAGGAGAATCTATTTTAATTACAATTTAATAGTGTGTATTTCTGTAGTAGAATGTATTTCCTTAAATTGGATTTTTCTAGTGTTTGATCATTTTAATGAAAACCTCATGTAACAACCTCAAACCACAAATTCTCTAATCCTCTTTCCAATAGTTCTCTGATACAGTAAGTGCCTGCTATTTTTAATTAAATATTTTAAATCATTTTTAATGGTTTATTTCATCAGAATTTAAGCTGCATGAAGACAGGTATTTTTGTTGATGATTTTACTTCCGTAGTATTGGCAGCAGATGTCTGGAGCATGGATATGTGCATTTTTAAATGTAAGTACCTAATGTTTCACATGGCCTTTGTGCTGTGGCTTGTGTGAAAAAACTGGGTCTGATAAAATACCCCCTCTTGCCCAGTATTCTAACTATAGTTCTGCTAAAATAAATTTTTTTTTAAACCTGTGGCCCTGGGTGATTAATAGTAATTCTGTACTAGTTCGCCCACGAAACTGGAGAAGTGAAGGGCAAGGGAGGGTGACAGACAGGGGATTATGATCTTACCGCCAGGCCTTAGCGGGTCAGGAAGGCAACTGCTTAAGGCTGTGGAGGGGGCTTTGAGCACAGGCTTCCAGGGCCAGCTGCCCTCAGCTCTTAGTGCAAGGGGCCAGACTGATGACTGAATGGTGTGGTTGCAAGGTGTCCACACCCATTTGCCTGTGCTCGTGTGGCCTGACCACTGACCCCAGGCCACTGCTTATTTTAAGAACTAAACTGAATCTAGTGTCCTGGATCCTCAACCATGCCTGGAGTTAACAGTTGGAAAATTTGATAAGAGGTTTCTGATTTGTTTTGTTTTGAAATTAAGGTGAATGTCATTGAGGTGTACTCTGGTTAATATGCCCTACTTCTATCTGTTAGAACAATTTCATGATCATTAAGGGTGAATAGATTTTCTGTATTTGAAAATTCTGTAATATATACATTGCCTAGGTCAAAGTTGATTGCAAGCAAACAGCACATTATCACTCACTCAGGACTAATTTGAAGTTTGTAAAGCATAAGCTAAATCATTAATGCCAGCACGGAATGGAAGTGAGGGCCAGTTTGGCATCGAACTGTGAGCCCTGTGACATCTTGTGGAGCAGGTCTGAGGCACAGACAAGCCCAGGACTTAGAGGGTCTTGGTCGGACGGTCCTGCCCCACTCCACCTGCAGGGCACTTGATGGATACATTGGGTTTTCTTGACTGGGTCAGGGGTGCTTTTGGTGCCCTGCCCAGGGAGCAGGGGTCAGAATGCTGCAAACCAGCCCACAAGACCCAGGAAGCCCATGACACGGCAGTGGTGCCAAGGCTGAGGACCTTGCCTGGGAAAGAGCAAATGACTATCAGAAAACACTAGGAAAATGGAGTCAGTCGAGTTGTTTTCAGTAAAATTGGAACACACACTCCAGTTTTTGAAATGCTTTTCACCACCACCTTTGTTTTCATTACATTCTGTGAATTATATTGTTCAATCTCTTATTTCTCTCTGCTCCTGCTTGTTTTATTACTGCGTATGTTTTCAACAAATGACCTTTGAACATATTTCTCAACAATATTGTCATTGTTACCCCCAATCCCCCAGACATGTGACCCCCCCTGGGCCCTGATCACTATGCTAGGCACAATGGCAACTGCAGGAGGAAGGCGGTCTTGTGACATTTTCTCTACTGTCCTCAATTTGAGACTATGAAACCCGAGGCCCATGCAAGGAGCCTGGAGGACCTGGAAGTTGACATCCACGTGCTGGGCCCTTCACAAGGAAGTTCCAGGAGTCCATCTTCTGGGGTGGGCTTGGGCCACAGCCTTCCGCATCCTTCTGTGTGGGCTACAGGACCTGCAGACAGCATTGCTGTAGTGAAAGCTCCGGAGCTCAGACCTTCCAGCATTTTTCAATGTGAGAGTAACTCGTAGGCATCCAAACTTTTGCCATAAATCATTCTGGGGTCAATTTCCACAGAACACATTTAGCTAGTTTGCTTTTAACCTATGTTTTAATGAACATTGCCCTGGCATGCTGACCTAAAATTAATTAGAGTATTTTACATTATTTTTCAGTTATGTTCTTGAGAGGACCTAGAGATGGAAAGAAAGAACTAGATCACTTTAAGAAAATTGACTTTCTGATTACAATGCCTTCTTTTTTCCCTTTTGCTCCAAAGTTTAAATGCAAACTAACATTGCATAATACAAAGACACTAAAAGCAATCATTCAATTTCTGCATTATTGGGATCTGTTAATTCTATTTTTGTAAAACACTGTTGTAAGTAATACTATACTACTACTTATCAAATTTAATGATATTTATTACATGTATTTTTATAGATACAAAAGGAAAAGCATGCTGTTGTATTCATAGCTTAGCTGTTAACATTTACATAAATTATAATATGTATTAATTGAGGAATTGATTATAATAGTTGTAATTATTTATGTAAGTCTTACAAAAATCATTTTTAAGAAGCAGGTAGTCACATTTAAATATGATTATATTGGCAGTGATGAGCAGCTGAATCTCCAAGCAAATGTGAGACCAGTATAGATAGAAGCCTGTATGGCTAGCTGCTTTTCTTCATGTATAATTCCTCAGTCAGAAAAAATGCTATCTGATTACAAATGATGTACCTATTCTTACTTCTTTTGCCCAAGGCAGCAGTTAATTTTTGCCATAGGTCATAGAGGATAAAGCCCCAAAGATCTGGGAGCTTCTTAATTGCATTGCATACAACTTGCTGTCGCCAAGCCCCTCAGAGGAGTTATTGCACCTTGCAGATAATGCCCTTTCCCTGCAAGCCATGAAATAGATTCTCCCTCTATTGCTATATTAATTAGACTTCAAGGATGTTAGAAAAATTATAGCTTAAGCTTCTGTTCAAAAAATTTAGGCAATATTATAGAAGAAATCTTGGCTAGAACTTACAGGGAATTGAATTAACCTTGAGGCTTTTGTTGTTTTGAAAAGAAAAGAAAAAAATCCCAACAACTCACAGTCCTTGTCACATTACTACAATGTATAAGTTGTGATAGAATTCCAGGTTAAGTTTGTCAATTCTGATGTTATAAAAACGGAATGAATTGGCACGACCTGTGGAAATCTCAGGAAACATTAGAAATTTCCTCAGCTTCCCATATATCAAGCATACAGTGAGAAAAGGAGAAGGAAGGAAAGTAGAAAGAAGGGCAAAAGGCGAAATGGTTTGTGTCCATTTAAGAAAAAATCAATAATAGCATAAAATTGATTTAGGGCTTGTCATAAAACATAAGTAAGTGCTGGAAAATAGAGAAAATTGAGTCTCAATTTAATCTGCACAAAAGCCACACTGTACTGATGAAGTGATTGGAGTGGGGGAGAGCTACATAAAACCCAAAGACAGATACTTAATTGTCATATTAAAGACTCTTTTCAGCCTGCTGGAGTCTAGGGGTAGGACCCATTAATCATGTGGATAAGGGGCATTGAAATCAAATCTCAATTAAAATCTGTTCAATAATGTCTCTAATATGTTTTTCAAGCATTAATTTTTTCCCATCGATTCTACACCCCATAAATCAGATATGTTGCCGTGCATGTAATAGTGTATGGAGGACAGCATTATGGTTTTATGAAGTTAATGCAGCAGAACCATTTAATTTACACAGGCTAAAGTTTTATGTCTGTTGTTCATTTCTATTATTTTCTTCAGCTAAAAATTATTTGGGCTATAAAACTAAAAACCAAGTTCATTTTTTCCAAGTGTCTATACATTTAGCAATCAGATTCCAGGTTCTTTTATCCAGATTTGTCTGGAGATTGGGCTGTGAAGTGTACCAGGCAGAGCTCTTTGTGGACAGGGGTTCCTACAGAGGGCTGTGTGCACCTGTTCAGAGGCAGAGGGGAGTTTCTGCCCTCATACCTGTAGTCTGCCCAGTGACTTAAGAGAAATCACTACAAACAGTTTCCTCCACCTCTGCTTTAGAGCACTCTGTTTCCTTGAAGAACTTATATCTTCCAAACAAAGGACTATATCCATGTCCATAACTGTCTCCACAGCAGGCGTAGATGGTATTTGTAGCAGAAGCGAAGATGAACTTTTCTTTTGAAGCAAATTGCATAGATTTTTCACCTTCAACAAATTCACAGATGAGCTCTATAAAAAAAGGTGACAATTTTCTGTAACAATGGGGCTAAAACCCCTTTCAAAATGGCAAGGGATTTATGGAGGATGCAGAAAGCCAGTGGTCTTGAAGATGTCTGTCTAGAGCAGGGGAGAGGAGCAAGTGCTCTGTGCTCAGTGCCCGTGACCCCTGCCAGGCACCTTTAGCAAACTGCTTCGGCTCAGTCTGTGCTGCTCTGAAGCTGGCTCCCAGCTGTTGGCAGCCTGAGGAGATATTGAGAATCGGCTTCTGCCAATTTGTTGGCTCTGAAGTTCTTACAGCCACATCTTCTCACAGACATTAAAATTCATTTTAAATATTTACTTTTTGTCTGATGAATCTGTATTCCTGCTTTTTGTGCCACGTCAAGTTGACTATAAGCTATGCTGTTGAAAACTAGGGTACATGTATGCCCCAGAGGTTTTCTTCTGTCTTTCTGTGGCAGAAAGGACTTCCACTGTGCCTGCTAGAGCCCCCTGGATGGTGCTGGTTCACAGCTAGACAAGTGTCCAGCACAGAGGGTGTCCTGTTCCCACTTTCACCTGTGTCCCAAAGGGCTCTGCATTCTGCAGGGTTATTATTATTTTTTTTTATCAACTCACTCTGTGCAAGATTCCCTCTGTTCAAACCTCCTTACACAGTATAGGGAGGCCCTCTGTTATCTCCTAGAGACTATTACAAAAAGAGAAAAGAAATAGACAAACTCTTTTCTAGAAAAGCTTTGCTTTGTAGAAATATTGAGTGACAGCACAGAGTTTTCCCAAACCCTTCACTCAGCTTCCTGACCTAAATGCTATGGTGTATTATCTGTCTGTTTATCTCTTTGTCTATAAATATTAATTTACAAATTAATGGTTTCACTGTGACATTCCCATATATGCATATGGTGGTGTGGTCATGTCCACCCCCCCTTTTACTCTCTCTTGTCCTACCCTTCCTTAACAGGCCCTCTACTTACAGGTCATCTCTTTCTTTAATTTTTAAAATTTTAGTTTCTATGTATGAGAGATGCATGTGATACTTGTCTTTTCTGTCTGGCTTATTTTGCTTAGCATGAGATCCTCAAGTTCCATACATTTTCCTGAGCATGAGATATTTTCAGTCTTCTTCATGGCAACACACAAAAGAGATACCTGTATACCTCAGGTTTTTTAAAAAATGACATTATTAACCATAATGGCCAAGAAATGGAATCAGTCTAGGATTCCATTCACAGACAAGTGGGTGACAAAATTGTGTATGTACATATGTGTGTGTGCAGTGTATTTCACACATTCATATGTATGGATGTGTGTGTGTGTGCAGTGTGTCTCACACATTCATATGTGTGTATGTGTATGCACAGTGTGTCTTGCACATTCATGTGTGCAGATGCATGTGTGCAATGTGCCCCATACCATATGTACAGATGTATGTGTGCAGTGTGCCTCACACATTTATATGTGTGTATGTGTGTATGCAGTGTATCTCACTCATTCATATGTATGGATGCATGTGTGCAGTGTGTCTCATGCATTCATATGTACGGATGCATGTGTGCAGTGTGTCTCACGCATTCATGTGTGCGGATGTGTATGTGCAGTGTGTCTCACATATTCAGGTGTGTGTATGCGTGTGTGCAGTGTGTCTCACATTCGTATGTGTGTATGTGTGTGTGCAGTGTGTCTCACACATTCATATGTGCGGATGTGTGTGCAGTGTGTCTCACAATTCATATATATGGATATGTGTGCAGTGTGTCTCACACCTTCATATGTGTGGATGCATGTGTGCAGTGTGTCTCACGCATTCATGTGTGTGGATATGTATGTGCAGTGTGTCTCACATATTCAGGTGTGTGTATGCGTGTGTGCAGTGTGTCTCACATTCATATGTGTGTATGTGTGTGTGCAGTGTGTCTCACACATTCATACATGTGAATGTGTGTGCAGTGCGTCTCACATATTCATATATATGGATATGTGTGCAGTGTGTCTCACACCTTCATATGTGTGGATGTGTGTGTGGAGTGTGTCTCATGCATTCATATGTACGGATGTGTATGTGCAGTGTGTCTCACATATTCAGGTGCACCACATTCGACCACCATGTCTCCTTAGGGTCCCTGTGACAGCTACAGTTTCTCAGCCTTTCTGCATTTCTGGTAACCCTGACAATGTTATGATGCACAGGTCAGAATAATTTATCCATGGAACATTGTCAAATGTCCCTCTCTTTGGATTCACTCAGACATGGTTTTCCCGGTAGACTGGAGACTGGAATTTTGGGAGGAAGACCACCAACCTGAAGCACCATTCTTGACCCATCACATCCAGGCTGGCTTCCACTGTGACTGTCCACTGCCAATGTCCCCAGAAGCATTTGGCATGTGGAGTCCCCTCCAAGCTGCACCTCTGCAAGAAATGGTGTGAACAACCTGTGCTCCTGGAGTGAGGGCTGTGGTCCGCCTCTCTGGAGAGAAGTTTCAACGTCTTCATTTCAAATTCTATTATAGAAATTTGGTTTTTTTCCTCTGTTTGTTTATTCAATCATTTATCTTTTATCAGAATGGGTACCTAAATTGGTTTGTGATCCAGTACTATTTTCCTTACTTTCTTAATCATTTTTCCAGCTTTGGCCATTGATGCCCTTTCCACTGGCACCTGTGTCTGTGTGACATGTTCTCACTGTGGGATTCAACTGTTTTATCTCCTCTTCTATCTGCTCCGCCCCCCTCCCCTCTCCTCTTTTCTTGCATTGCCTTGCCTTTGTTCCACCTTCTTCTTTTCTTCACTCGCTCTCTCTTTGTCTGAGCACTACTTTGTGGCACCGTGGAATGCCCCAGGCTCACCTTGCATGGTTCATGCAAAGCGCAGGTGGCTGGACTTGCTGACACTTAGAAGATCCCAGACACACTCACGTTTACTAACACTTTCATGTAAAGTAACTTAGTGACCATCACCCAGGTGCTTAACCATTTCTCTATATCATTTCCAAGCCTTCCATGTACACAGCATGCAATGTGGGGCACCCTGTGTGCATGGAGTTTGGTAGAGAAGAAAGAAAATACACAGTGCAAGTGCCTGGGAGCAAGTCACAGATACTTTGAGCGAACAGAAAAGAGGGTTGTCACTCATGTTGTCACTCGTGCTGGTCATGCAAGAGGATAGTGGTGCAATGGATGGAGGTGCGAGCTTGCATAGCACTGCAGACTGGGAGAGTGAAGTCTCAGGAGGTACCTGTAGACTCTAACAACAGGGTTTAGGAGTTTGTGTGAAGAGGCAGAACAGGTGCAGAGGCCTGGCAAATGTACCTGATGGGTATACTCCCTGCTTACCAGGCAGGATAAGAAGAGGCAGTGTATACCTGGTTTGGTCCTACTACCCGTGCTATGAGGCACAGAGGAGCACATATGTCTCTGGTGCTCATGGGCACATGGGAACAGGTTCGGAGGTTATGACTGGGATCGCAGGCAGAAGGGTGTTCTCTGCTAGCAAGAAGGAGCCATGACTTTAGCTCTGAGGCTCATTGAGGTGGTACATTGGTCATTGCATTAGATTTTCAGCTCCCTAACAGTAGCAAGAAAGAAAAGGAAACCAGGGATGAATGCCAATATTTAGGTCAGCGCTTTCTGGCTCTGGCTCCTCTGGAATGGCATAAACGATTTGATCAGAGAGCTTCCTCCTCAGCCATGTGCTCTCAGGGCCTGTGGGAGACACCTCCAGCTTACTTTGGTCTCTCAAAGTGGCCCAGCTAAGCAGAGCAACACAGACCCAAGCCCACTTCTTTATGCCTCCCATCAATAGTGCCTCCCTGGCATTCATTGCCATAAAACCAATCACAATGGAATCATTTGATATGTGTGTGACTCACAAATATAGTTCCCTAAGCCACTGTTCTAAATTAGCAGTAGTTAAGCACCCATTGATGGAAGCTTAAAATAAAGTGCTCCCCAACGGGTCCCCACTTTAGCCCAACATTACCCCAGAAAGTGGGATGATCATTGCAGGAGTTGCCATAAATGGCATACAGTTCGATGTGAGCCAGAAATATTTGAGAAGACTCTCCATTCTTTTATTCCTACAATGATATAATGATGTCTGTCGCAAGGGCATTTTTATGGCAACAAATACTGATGATGTTTACTGGTTTTAAGAAGCCTGAGGCTTTTGTTTCTCTTTTCTTCTCAGACTCTTTTCAGACTGGTATGCTGAACTCTGAATGAGATTCAAAAAGAGCCTTTCAGACCTTCTCTGACAATACAGGCTGGAAGAGTACATATTTAAAAGCACAGACTGATCTGGTTGTCTTACTAAAAGGCTTTGGTGTCCTGAGTGTGCTGATTATGAATTACTGTACAGCATAGTGGGGCTCTTTCCCCTTCACTGGGGCCAATTCTGTGTTATGACTGTTGCTACACAGATGCCTTGCAAGAAGAAAAAAGCCTCCTTCTGTCATTACAGAGATCCAAGGGAGTTGCAGGAGGGGTGGGCGATACACAGGCAGGGCATATTCAGATACTGGGCTCCCTAAGCTCCGGGCCAGGGCCTCCTCCTTCAGAGCACTTTCCAATCTTCCATGGTGCTTTTTGCTGATCTTATTGGCACTGGGAGGCTGAGAGTATTGGCTTAAAGTTGCTGGCATAGAATCTTAGCAGAGTGTGTACAATGCCCAAGTCAGGCTTTTGTCACCCGGTGTTGAAAAGTAGCATGGAAATTAAGTGGGTCTCACCTATGAAGCTACAGACAGAACTGTGGTGATCTCAGAACTTTGACAATCTCAGCTTGACATGCAGCAAGGTCAAATCTGTTTGTATGACTTTCTGAAAAAAATGGAGAATAAAAAATAGTCAAGTCAAAACCACACAGGTTTATCTAAAAAATAAGAGCTTAAAAATTCCATAGCTACCCACCAGTACTTCCAACTACAGGCAAAAAAATGTAGGAGTGCTGCAAAAGTTTAGATGTTCTATAGCTATGCACCAGTATCCCCATCGATGGGCTAAAATTGTATAAATTGTCAAAAGTGAAAATGACAGTCAGGCTAACTTTTATACTGACTTTGAAGATAGTTGAATATTCCTCTTTGATGATACAGAGGCAACAGGCATACGAGTATTTTTAACAACTTTGTAATCACTTTCAATAATATAGTTTGCTTCCACATAGTGTGGCTAGTTACTAATTATTTACTACAAATGAACAGAAGTTTTTACAAATAAAAAATGTGGATGATTACATCTTAAATTCAAATGTGAACCTCATAATATAAGCATATTACAGGTAATAATAATTCAGCTAATTAGATAACACATTAGCAAAAAATAAAACCAATCGAATTCTTCAGATACCTTCTATCTACCGAGTAATCATTTTTTAATTTCAGTAATTTAAATGTATCTTGTTTATTTAACTAATTCTAAAGCATCATCCTTTAAAAGCTGGCACATAAATGTCAGAGTGAAGTCCCCGTTGCAACTAACATATCAGGATAGAGGAGCTGTCTCGTCACAGCTGTGCCTACAAACACCAATTGTTTCTCTCCATAGAGTGTTGATTAATTAGATTAATTTAGAGATATGTGGCCTTTGCATTCACATTAGCCCATCACACTTACAGCCGTGTGGTTTCCTCTGCCACACAGCTTCTCGAATGGCCTGCTGCTCACTCTGCATGGCCCTAGCCAGGCTGCCCCTGCAGCCCAGGTCCGCGACACACAGGGTGACTCCTCAGGGCAGAGTCACGTGGTATCTGGTAAAAAGCACCCCATAGACAGCCAGATTCTCACAGGTATTTTTTCTGTTTTTAAACTTCACTTTTTTGGTTTCAGTTTTTCTTGTAATTGCTAGCTCATTAGTTGTATAGATTAGCGGGTTTCTCTGTGATGTTTCCATGCATGCACACATTGCGCTTTATTTGAATCCACCCTCCCTAATATCTTTTCTTGCCTGCTTCACCCTCATGCTCTATCCCTACCACTCAACCTCCTTTCCCTTTCTTGCTAGGCA
>PVLD010016579.1:0-44549 GCA_004027595.1 Dinomys branickii | reverse complement strand
TGCAAGAGGATGAGATAACAATCCTAAACATGTATGCACCAAATACTGGAGCTCCAAACTACATAAGACAAATCTTAACAGACATGAAAACCCACAAAATTGGTAACACTATTGTAATAGGGAACCTAAACACCCTTTTGATGCAAAGAGAAGCGTCAACTGGACAAAAACTCAGCAAAGAAATAACAGACCTGAACAAAATGTGTGAGCAAATGGACTTAGTAGATGTTTACAGTGTTCCACCCCACAACATCAGAATACACATTTTTCTCAGCTGCGCATAGGTCTTTCTCTAAAATTGGCCACATTCTAGCCCATAGAGCATATCTACCTAAATGCAAAAGAATTGAAGTTATCCCATGCATATTATCTGACCACAGTGCAATAAAATTGGAAATTAATGACAAAGGGAACGCCAAAACCTCCATAAATACTTGGAAATTAGACAACAACCTCCTGAACAACCAGTGGGTCACAGAAGAAATTAAAGAAGAACTTAAAAAATACCTACAAACAAACAAAAGTGCAAATACAACTTATAGGAATCTGTGGGATACAATGAAAGCAGCTCTCAGAAGGAAATTTATAGCAATGAACTCACACATAAGGAAAACAGAGAGAAGATAAATAGCCTAATGCTGCACCTCAAACTTTTAGAAAAAGAAGAATAAGTCAAGCCAAAAGCCCAAAGAAGGGAGGAGATACTTCCAGGAAGATGGCGACCGGGTAAACAGCAGAGAAAGATCCTCCCAGAGAATTGCCACCTAGACACTGGAATATAGCAACATGAGAAAGACAAGAAAGAGAGAAATGGGTCCCCTTGACAAAAGAAGGATCTGAAATGAGAATTGAAGCCCTCAGAAAGAACAAAGAAGATCTCTCCTGGAGGAAAAGCATGGAGGGCCTCCATGGTGCAGTTAGAGGAAGTGGAGGCGGAGAAGGAGGGAGTCACTGCTCCATACAAACCCTCAGCCTGCTTCCTCATTCCAGCACTCACAGCTGCAGCTTTAGAGAGGCCCATGGGTGCGGGAGCCTCCTGACTTGGCCAAGGGAGAGTGGAGTTCTGAGAGCCAGTCCAAAACCAGAGAGGAGAAAGCACAGCCAGGAAAAGAGGCAGCGGTGGTTGGGAGGTGTTGTGGAGACCTCTGTGAGGATGGAAAGTTACCACAGCCACTGAAGTAGAGTCCCCACTCTGCAGCAACCTTTCTAATCAGTGTAGGGAGGCAAGGCAGATTCCAAGCAACCAGTACACAGCCCACCACACTTAGCTCTACACCTGCCCCAAGGCTGTGGCCCCATACCTCTCCACTGTGTGAGCAACTACCAGCAGAGAGCAGCAGAGAGTAGTGGAAGCAACCTCAGGGCGACAGCAATTCCCAGGGATCCAGCCAAAGAACAAAGAGGAACTGGAGCACAACAGTAAGAGAGAGCTGCAGATGCAGGTGGACCGCATAGCCTCACGCCCTTCTCACTCCAACACCAAGGAGGAAGCACGAGCTGAGTTACTGGGCTTTAGCTCCCAGCCTGAACTCCCTCTCTGAGCACCTTGAGTCTTGGTGACCCAAGCAATATAATAACTACTGTTAATTTCCTATCATCTTGTTTTGAAATTCTGTATTGTTTTTATTATTTTTTGTTATCTTTAAAATAAAAAGAAAACACCACCATATATACTGGTGTGCTTTCTGTTGCTACTAATACAATACCACAGAATGGTAACTTATAAATACTTATTCTGTTTTATGATGCTGAAGTGCAAGTTTGAGGGTCTACATCTAATGCTTGTCTTTTTGCTGGCAGAGTATAGAGGCTTCACATGGTATTGCATGGCACGAGACAGAAAGCGCACGTGTGTGTCTATAAGTCTCCTCATGTCTCTCTTCCTCTTAATATAAAGCCAGTAGGATTTAATCATAAGGGCTATCATTTATCCAAAATGCTTGAGGACAGAAGTGGCTCAGTTTTCAAAAATTCTCATGTTTGGAGATATTTCCATATACGTAATGAGTTATCTTCAGAAGGGGTCCAAGTCCAAACACAAAATTCATTTATATTTCATATATACCTTATACACAAAGCCTAAAGGTACTTTTGAACAGTATTTTTGATGCACTTATATTTTTAATGAAATCTGTCACAAGGTAAAAGATTTTCCATGTGTTATCATGTCAGCAGTCAAAAAATTTCAAAGAATTAAGCATTTCAGATTTCCAGATTTGAGATATTCAACCTGTACTTAGAAGATCCAAGGAAGTCTACAAGAAAACCATTAGAAATCATTAGAGTTCATCAACATTATTGGGTACAAGAACAATATATAAAAATCAATAGGCTACCAATGCTTGAAAAACAAATAACTAGAAAATGCAGCTTAGGGGGAATTAACAGTAACAAGTAAAACTTGTGAAATAAATCTAAGAAAACATAGGTAGAGGGCTGGGGATACAGCTCAGTAGAATAAGCATTTGCCTGGCAAGTACAAGGTCCTGAGTTTGATCCCCAGTACCACAAAAAAAAAGAAAGAAAACATAAGTATAAATTTCATTGGAAAAGAAATGTTTGAGACAGGGTCTCACTACCCACTATGTGGCCCATGCTGGCCTTGAACTTGCTGCAATCCTCCTAACCCAGCCTGAAATTATAGGCATGTGCCATCACACCTGACTCATGAAAAAAAAATTGAACAATATGAAAAGATACAAATGGCCCTTGACTATCAAAACAGTTGCCTTTTTTCATAAACTGAAAAATGCATAGGGTCAATTTTCTCAATTAAATAACACTTTCAAAGCAATTCCAG
This sequence comes from Dinomys branickii, assembly GCA_004027595.1. Taxonomy (NCBI): domain Eukaryota; kingdom Metazoa; phylum Chordata; class Mammalia; order Rodentia; family Dinomyidae; genus Dinomys; species Dinomys branickii. Next base: position 41,749 of record PVLD010016579.1, on the reverse strand, counting down.
TCAGTAGAAATCTTTGTAGAACTTAATAAACTCAGTCATTCAATAGAAAAGTGCCAGTCTAAAAATACTTCGCAAAGTCTAAAGAACAAATTGGTCAGTTTTATGGCTTGTGTCTAGATGTCCTCCTTAAACCAAACAAAGAAGCCATAGGAACTACAACCACCAAACGTACCATGGGATGGAGCCACTCAGGTTCTTTGGAGTTCACATCTTACCACATATTGTTTCAGATGCTAGACATGAAACTATAAGACTTAATGTTTGCCCTACTGGATTTTTCACTTGCTTTGGTCTCCTTTGTATCCCCCTATTTGTAACTTCTGGAAATGTCAACTTGTACCATTGAATGTTGGAACTTTTTAATTTTCTTTTCATTTGTACATGAGTTCACAACTAAGAGTTTGCCTTAAATCTCAGAGAAGATTTAGGACTTTTCAGCAATGATAAAACCATTGGGACCTTGGCAACTCTTGAAAATAGACTAAATGCCTTTTGCATAAAGGGATGTGTATGAGTCTTTGGCAAGCCCGGGGTGGAATGTTATGGCTTGTGTCTAAATGACTCCCCCCTAAGCCTCATACAGTCATAAGACTTTTTCAGAGTTGCCTGAATCTAGGCAGGGATGATGGGATTAAGGGCATTGGTTCACTGATTGGTTTGGCACACTGCCCTAATCCCAGCAGTCTATATTCAATATAAAAGGGGTAGAAAGATGTTAAGGTCCCTTGCTTTTGATGTTTTCTGCCTCCCATGAATGACTCTCCTCTGTCTTGGAGCCAACTGATTATGAACTGAAACCTGTACAAAATGTGACCTAAACAAACCTTTCTTTCCTTCTTTAATTGTGGGTGTGTATCAGTCAGGATCTACTAGAGGAATAGATATAACATAAGATATACAAATGTACAAGAAATTACAAGTTTGTTTACAATGGGCAGCCACAGAGTTGGATGAGGCAAGCATGATGAGGAAGCACGCAGAAGGTGTGTACATGCTGGAGATTGAAGAGTCCAGCCCAGTCCAAGGCCTGAAGCTCAATGCAGTGTCCATGCAAGTCTGTATCAGGAGGCTGATGGGTCTGCAACTGAACACTGAAGAATCTATGATGAAGGCTAAGAGTCTATACCAGAAAGGTGAAGAGTCCCAGGTGGAAGCCAAACCGTCTGCATCAGAACCCAGGAGATGACCAAGCTGAAGGTGAAGCCTACAGCTCCTCCCAAGAACCAGCAATCAGTTCTTCCTCATTTCCCTTTTATTGTATGCAGCCTACCCACCCTGGGGGGTGTCCACTACACTCACACTATCTCCATGCCCTCCTCTTACACAGGCTCAGGATGGATACCAAGTAAGGACCCTGGCTCCCTGCTGAGTCACGGAGTTAACCTTCTAAACTTCTCAAATTGACATAATGAACAACATCCTAGAGCAGGAATGCCATGTCCTTTCTATCCCAGGATATATAAATGCTGAGTCACTTAGTTAAGCTTCTAGACTCAAGTTGACACAATGTATCAACCATAACAGGGTGTCAGGTGTTTTGTCTCAGCAACAGGAAAAGTAAAACAGACTTTTCAAACCACTAAGTTAGACTTGTTATACATCAAAATAAGACAGTACAGGTTTAGGAAAACAAATAGCTACATAAAATGCAAAACTAAGGAACAGATCAACATACATATAGAAAATTACAATATGAAAGAGTAGATGCCACTATCCAATACAAAATGAACATATTATTACATAAAATATATTGTGAAAATTGCCCATCAACACTGAAATTTAGATACCAGGTTTGGGGATGTAGCTCAATGGTAGATCACTTGGCTAGCACATGTGAGCCCATAGGTCCAATCTTTACCACCAAAAAATGCCTATCTCACACATCATATACAAAGTTAAAAGCATGTAAATTATGATATGAGTGTGAAAATAAAACTTTAAAACATTCAAAATGAGACAAGGAAACATTTCTGACATTATTAAAAAAGAATTTCTTAAATAAGATGCAAAATATACAAAATAATGAGGGAAAATATGGACATATTTAATAATTTAAATTTTCTATATGATAACAGAGCAAAAATGAAAACATGGCAAAAACAAAGTGGTTGTCTTTGGCAATGAGAGTAGAGGAAATTACTTTTTAAATATTTAATAGAAAAATTACTTGAGAGTAGTAGAAATTATGTGTAACATTTAATAGATGATGGATTAAGTTCTAGAAAATACAAATAACTGCTCTGTGTTTTTGCTTTGTTTCATTTAATTTCATTGTAGGTTACAGAGGATTAAACCTAGGGCTTTGGGCACACTACGCAAAAATCTACCACTGAGATGTATTTCCAGCTCTTTTTCAAATTTATGTAAACACAAGGTCTCATTAAACTGTCCACTCCGGTCTCAAATTTTAGATCTTCCCATCTCAGCTTCCAGAGGAGATGCAATTACAGGCTTGCACCACCACTGTGGTTAAAAATAACTCTTACAATTCAATAATGGGAGCCAACAACCCAAAAGAAAAATGAGTACACCATCCAAAAGTAAGGGGTGGGGTTATAGCTCAGCAGCACAAATGAAAAACAAAAAAAGACAACTCACAAAAGCTCGTAATTCACAAAAACAGTACAACTTCCTTGTACCTGGGGCTATGAGGGAAGTCTACTCCTCCTAAAAGTAGCGACAACATTGTTTCACACTTTCATTTCCAGCACCAAAACAAAAGGTGAACAAAGTGTATCTAAACCACTGTACTTCAGCACCGAGGAAGCATCCTCCCTTGGAGCCCCACTCGGGATAGCTAGAGCTTTTTTATCTTCTCCCTAATAAACTAGTCACTTTCTTTCCCACTGCTGCCCATCAACCTCATTCTTCATTGTCTTCAGAACAAGAGCACAAGAAAAAATTGATTATACATCTTTGGTACTCAAAATGTTGCACACTCCTACAGGGAGGTAAGGTGGCAGAACAACTGTAGGGAAAGTTGGGGGACAGAAAGGAAAAGGAAAAGGGTCTCAGTTAAGCTTCTGATAAACAGTTAAACACTTGCTAAGGACTATCTAAGCAAAACAAACAGCACTAATAAGAAAGCCTGACCTCATGCCAAGGCTCAATTCCCTCCTCCCTTCACCTCTAATTAAACACAAAAAGAAACAAAGTGGGGAAGGGCCTATATTATTTTAAAAATCACTAACACCTAGACACACACACCCATATACATGTATGCATAGATTTTATTATTCGCACCATAATAATACACTAAAATGTACAAGTATCCTTTTCACTAACTCAGCCTTGAATGTAACTCTGCTGCAAAACTCACAAGATAAGCACTTGCACAGCACAAAGACACCAAAGAAGTGCCTATCCAATAATCTACATGTAGGCAATGGAAGGAGCAATGGACAAATCAGAGGTCTCAGAGCCCCAAATAGCCAATCAAGTTGTAACAACTCTCATGGGGGAGTCCCTTTCTTGCCATATAATGAAAGAGCTTAGAACAAGGGCCCCAGTACCAGGTCTAGGTGCCCTACCTTACTCTGCCAAGGCAGCTAGCTGTCCACTTATTTTCTCACCTTTTCCCAATAGTGACTTTGTTTCCCCATTTATCTCCCATTTCCAATAAAGTGATTTTTTTCCTCCTTCTGGACTTATATTTCTGATTCTTTTATTGATGTAGGTTTTCTATGAACCCTACATAAAAATCTACCCTCATGAGACATAATACAATCATAACTCTCTTTCTCTGTCCTTATGTTCTAAGCAACAGTGAGTGCCCTCTTGCCAATTTAAAGCTACTACAGTGGTGCCACTCTTAAAATATAAGATAGGTTACTGAGCAACCTCCTAGCTAATCACTGCAGACAACTCTCCCCTCCCCCAGGCCAGGGAAAGTGGAAATGTTGAGCAGACAGGGAGCTGGACCTTTCTAAGGCAGATATCTGAAGGCATGGAACTAGTGAAAAACAATGTGACAACTGCAAGACTCATGCAGGCAGGCACTGCTTCCCAGTGAGTGTTCTAAGGTCCTCAGTAGCAACTGGGCTGTGACAGCCTAAATGGGACACAGCAGAGAAATTTGCACTTGCCTCTCATGCCCAACTTGCACTCCTCCATGAGGTAAAAGGTAAATTCAGCACTCTCGAGGGCCCCCTCTGCAGGGTGACCCGAGACCCTTTTTTAAGAGCCCTCTAATAAACCTTCATTAAGAGTTGAGCCACTGGTCTGGGCTTTTCTCTCTTGACTAGTATGACAGATGGATCTGGATAGGTTACTGGGGCAAGAGAAGATTAGGATCCTGGGCCACATTCTCAGCTCCCCCAGTCCCTGATGTCCCTGGTGTTCAGGGTTCCACCCTATGTATCATAGAGCCAACATTTAAGATATTGCGATCTGGGTTCCTGAAGGAAGGTATCTTTCAAGCAGGACTAAGTTTGAGGGAAAGTTCCTTAAACCTTGGTCCCATTACAACACACTAGAAATGAGGTTGTCTCTGGTCTATCGTCGTCTCTAGTGTTCACAAAAGGGTCAATTTCTGCATTCACCTCCAGATGCTATATTCTCAGTCAGCTGATGGGGTGGGCTTGTCTGTTAAGCTTTAGTCAAGTGGGCTCCTGCAGAGATCAATACAGATTGAGTTTCAGCCGCTACCTTCAGATTCAAGGAATGGGAGTCTGCTATTTCTCTGGACAGTGGCCACTTGGCAACAATGTTCCTTTCTCCTGGAGGCTGGGCAGAGGGATCCAAACACATCTATCCACTATGAGGATCAGACCCTGGGTGTGACCTCCTGGGATAATGAATTGACACAACATGATCAGCGAGCAGCAGAGCAGGGATCTCTCCCTTGGTGTCAGGAACATGAAGCAAAAGAAAGAGAGGAACAGAGGATGTAAAGGGGATGTCCTCCAGGTCTCTACTGCAGAAGAAGAATGCTGAGATTCAGAAGGAGCTTACCTGTTACTTCCCCTTCCTCTATCACAAAATTTAACATAACATCTCTAATACAGAATGACCACTGTCAAGGGAGCACTTCACCATAATAGCTCTAATACAGAGGGCCCAACGAGCTTGCACTGTGGTAATAAATATTCCAAAATTAAGAGAAACCAGCAGTTTCATCCTTCTTCCAACAGCCCTTGCTTTCCCAGTGCAAGGACTTTTCACTCTTTCCCCTTCTCAACTGCTATTAAATTATTACAAGAGATATCTGTTATGATTCACCTAAAAGGAGCAAACTGCCTGTTGGAAAAGTTCCAACTACTCTCTATTTATAGTTATAAATCTAAAAGTATAACATATTATTATAGGTCAACATGGCCAGCATATCTAAGAGTACACTCTGACTTAAAAGTAAACGTTTTATGTGTTCTATGTTTCTTCTTTGTCCAATTGAACTGGTTAAAGGACCTGCAGCTGCTTCATTAAAAAATTTTTGAAGTCATATCAATTTCATTTAGACTTTTATTTTTGCCCTTGTAAAATTCTAGCTCTTTAGGGGCTTTCCATAAAAAAGCTTTGCATAGATTTTGAAGATAGCCAAGCTCACTTAAAGATGTGACAGGATAAAAGCTCATAGGCTCCAAGTTTGCATGGGACTTGCAAAACAAAGCCTAAAAATTTAGTAACATAAAGGTTATGTGTGATTTAGGTTAATACATGTTTTTGTATGATAATTTCCATGTGTATATTACCCTCCAAAATTTATACTTAAATTGGCTTGTGGATAAGAATACAATTATTATGTTACCCCAAATGCCCTTTGGTTCACACAACTTAACAATGGGCTGATTTAAATCAGTTGGTAAAAGATGTCGTTAATTTGGTGACATATTTCTCTCTAGGTTGTTGGCCAATCAAGATGATATTAAAAAGTGATTTTATAAATACAATGTCTGTTGTTGGCTATGTAAAGGTAACATGAGTTTTTCCTTGGTCAAAGATGAAAAAGTTTTATAAAGTATTAACTGTTACGATTTGCTTCTCATGAGTCATATAAAATAACTGTTAAATAAGTGGGGACCCCTTGGGCGTGGAAAACAGCTGCACAGGACTTCCTTCTGTGGCTGGAAACTCAGCTGCCTGAGCCAATTTGTTCAGTTTTCTCCACTGACAGGTGACTTTCCAATTTTTTCCCCAGAAGTCTTCTGGTGACACACTCAAATGCCATTAAATATATTATTATAATATGTTTAAGTTGTTTATAATTAAAAGGTTGAGCTTTCTGTGTCTAAAGCAAAAGGATTTTCTTAACATATTAATATATCCTTGGTCAAATTTATAAAACTAGATTTCAAAATTTCTATTTTGCTCAGTTTCTGGTGTTACCAAATAGTACACCATTGGCTACTAAAACTGAGCTTTTAAAATTAAACTAAACATTGGCTTCAAAAATGTTCTCAGAGCCTGGGATATAGCTCAGTGGCATAAGCACCTGCCTGGCAAGTGCAAGGTCCTGAGTTTGATTTCTGGTAAAAAAAAAAAAAAAGAAAAAGAAAAAGAACATGTTCTCAACAGTTTATGAGTAGTTAAATAGTTATTATCTTAGTTTATGACAATCTATAATCTAAAAACAACATATGTAGTGAGTCTAAGCATTAAAGTTTATACAGTTCAGACTACATAAGTTCAGCACAAAATAATTAGTACATGCACTCTTTATGCAATATAAACCTAGAATATAAACATAAAAAATGACAAAAATTTGACCTCTTATTGATTCTACCATTTAAATTTTGATCTACATTTACTGGCTTTGATTAAACATTTGTTACTGTGTTAATGAGATATATATCTGCTAATGTCTATTTGCAGTCATTAACTTTTTAAAAAATTTATTAGATCTCTGAAGATGTCCTAAGTTTTTGTCACTACACTTATATCCTGCAAAACTTTGAATGAAATTCTACATTCTGGGTGGTTCCCTAGGCCCAGGAAAAATCTGATGAAAAAATTGGAGCCTATGGAGAAACTGAAAAAGAAGACACAATGCAGAAAAAGAGGCAATGTGCACTTTCTCCTTTGCCCCTAACTCATGGCTCAAAGGAAAGGGAGACTGAATCTACAGAGACAAAATGAAAGCAGGGGACCCATAGGTTGCCAGGGAGAAACAGCACTGGAACAGACCAGTGGACACCACTGCTGCAATAGTTAGTGAGTGACTCTAGTCTAAGAGCCTGCCACATCCCATGGAGAGAGTGGCCAGAGGGCATTCCGAGGAGGGTCAACTGACCCCAGACCTGAAAATAGCCAGGACTTGACTTCATTTCAATGCTCCCAGTGTTATGCTCCCACAGTCCTTGGGTGAATGACAATCATGAGAAAACAGATATGGTCAGGGAGACACAGTCAGAATGGCGAGACAACCCCAGAAGGGTTTAAGCTAAAGGACTCAAGCTCCATGCTCACAGTGAGAAGCCAAGCTCAGCCTGAAATGCTTTGGGTTTGAAAGCCACAGAATTGGCACCACCATCTCAGTCCTAGTTTGTATAGTTCCAGCACAGATATCTGGGATCTGACTATCTTCTACATATACCATAATGAACAGAGATGCATCTTTAACTGGCCACTGGCCCAAAACAATAGATCCCAGAAAAAAACCACTCATTTGAAATTGCACACAATTTTGTTTTGTTTTCAGTTTCTGTTTGTGTTTGTTTCTTGTGACTGTGTACACTGTTTTTAGATTGTTTAGTTTGCTTTGGTCTATTCTCTTTTTTCCTTCCCTCCTTTCTACTTCATCGACTGCCTGGGGCTGGGGAAATCTCCCTTTGTCAATCTTCCTTGTTTCTTACCTCTTTTTCTTCTTCCTTTTCTTCACTTTTGCCCTCTTCTTTTTAATTTTCTGCCTTTTATTTCTCAGTTATTTCTACTCTACATAATTTATTTCTTTAATTCTCCTCTTTGTATTTTCTAGTTCTCAGCAGTATTTTCTCTTACTTTACCTAATTCTATAAAGATCTTTCTACTTCCCCTTAAGATCCTTCATACCACTTCTGTCTGCTTCTCACATCCTAGACTTTAAAGTTTCAAAGTTTTCCTCTTGGATTATCCCATTTCCAAATCCTTTAACCCCAAAACCATAAAGTTTTGTGAGTCTTTTGATAGTTAACACTGTAAAATTACTGTTGAATGAACTTCTACCATCAGCAGAGTTCTATATATTGCATTTAATACATATTAGCTGTAAATCAATACCTGGGTTGTCTTACTTTTTATACTATAACTGTGGATTTCATCTCTAGGATTAAGAGTGGTGCATAATTGGCAATGCTGGTACATTAGTAGGTAATTTGTCTTCAACAAAACTACTATACCAGATTAATATTAACACCATTGCACAAATGTTAGTATTTCACTTTAGGCCAACATTCAGAACAGGTTTGTGATATTAGTAATACTATAGTATATTTTGACAGAACTTATTTGCTGAGTTAACTACACTGCATTCTCCTCTCCCAAGTTAAGGTGGTCAGATCTTGAGACCACAGCAAAGGATGATAGTAAGGCATGCCTAAAGTACATTACCAAAAAGCAACTAAAGAGATTTCTATACTAGCAACAAATCCACAAACCTAAGCATAAATTTTCAGATCATATGAACTACCAAACCAAAAAAGGAAAATATAAAAATCCTGAATAATCCAATATAAGTTAATGAAATTGAGGAAATAACTTTTTAAAATTATCAACCAATGGAAGTCCAGGCCTCAAAGGATTTACTGGCAAATGCTCTAACATTAGGGAAGATCTGACACCAACACTCCTCAAATTCTTTAATGAAATCAGAAAGGAAGCGGTAATCCTAAAGTCATTACTGCAAACAAGCATTACTCCAATTCTAAAACGAAAAAACTAAAACTAGAGTTTTCATTTGACCCAGCTATTATCCTACCTGGGATCTTCCCAAAAGAATTAAAGCATCACACCACAGCAATATATGCAATCCATGTTTATAGCAGAACTATTTATAATACCTAAATCTTGGAAACAGCCCAAACGGCTATCAATGGATGAACGAATAAAGATGTGGGTTTTTTTTAATACCCTAGAATACTACTCTGCCATAAAAAGGAGACATTCCAAGGTAAATGGATGCACCTTGAGACCACACTCAAGTTGGATAAACTGGACACATGAGTTCAAATAACACATTGTTTCTCCAGTGTGAGGAATTAAAAGGGTAAATAAAGACTGAAATGTATAATAGATATTGGAAAATAAGAATGAAATCTTCAGATGGGAAGGGGAACATGGGAAGTGGGAGGGGGAAAGAAGAAAAAGGATAGGATAAAATGGAAACAAAATTTTTGTAAATAAGGAAAAGAAGAAAGGTTGCAGGGAGGGGAGGGGATTGAGAGAATAAGAATTAAGATATATAATCTATTGGTACAAATTCCCTATAATGAATGGGATCATTACATATATCTACAATGTACCAATAAACTTAATTGTAAAAATAAAATGAGAAAAACATTCAACAAAAAAAGAGATCTAAAGCCAATGTCTTTAATTAATATGTATGCAAAAATCATCAATGCTGTGTTAGTCAATGCTTACTAGAGTCAATGGTTGTAAGAGAGCAGATTTAATGCAGGAAACACACACTTACAAAATTGTTCCACAATATTCACCCACAAAGTCAACTGCAGAAGAGTGCAAAAACTGTGTATACATGCTGGACATCTAAAAGATCCAATCAAGGGCTTGGAACCCACAGCAATGATTGTGTAAGTCTGTATCTGCAACAAAGGACTAAAGGACCTGTGTCAGAAGGCTGAGGGACCTGCACTGGAGCCAAGATATGACGCTCAAGACAGAATGAAGACTGGAGCTCTCTCCTGAAGCAAACAGCAGCCATCCTCAGTGACCAGGACCTGAGCTTCCTCCACCAAGGTCAGCCAAGTTGACCAGGAAAACCAGCCTCAAAAAACCTTCATCCAGGAAACCAGCAATGAAATTCCTCCCCACCCAGAATCATGCTGATGCTGTGCATTCCCATTCAAGTTGAGGATAATCAGTCCACCACACTGGCAAACAGAATGCAGCAAATTATCGAAAAGATCACACATCATCAAAAAGAGGGATTCATTCCAGGTCTGCAGAGATGGTTCAACATATGCAAATCAATAAATGCAATACACCACATAAACACGAGGGGAAAAAATCACAATAATCTTAGTAGACACAAAAAAGCATTTGATAAATACAACATCCATTTCTTATAAAAAAGAAACCCTGTTGAAAATATGTATAGAATGTCTTTATCTCAGTTTGATTAAAGGAATCTATGGGAAACCAACGTTATACTAAATGGAGAAAACCTAAAAACTTTCCCTCTAAAATCAGAAAAAAAGATAAACATGTTTGCTATTACCATTCCTGTTCAATATAGATCTCAAAACATTAACTAGAGCAATTAGACAAGAGAATGAAATAAAAGGATATGGATAGGAAAGGAAGAAAGTAAATTATCAGTGTATATGTCATGAGAAGACCCCAAAAAGTCTACCAATATCTAATAGAATTAATAACCAAATTCAGTAGCACAGCAAGCTTTACACCAGTAACAAACTCCCCAAGAGAGAAATTAGAAAAACACTTTTCATACCATTAAGAAAAATTAAATACTTAGGAATTACCCTAATCAAAAAAGTGAAATATTTCTACATTTTAAACTATAGTACTATAAAAAGAAGAAAGAAACAAAGAAACAAAGAAAGAAAGAAACAAAGAAAGAAAGAAGGAAGGATATCAAACAGGGTATCAGGAAATGGAAAGCAATCCCCTGTTCCTGGATAGGCAGAACCAATATAGTCAAAATGGCCTTACTTCCAAAACTGTTATGCATACTTAACATAATACCAATCAAAAGACAAAAGTTTTCATTGGAGAATTAGACAAAGCAATCCTAAAATTCATACAGGACCAGAAGACATCTAGAATAGCAAATGCAATTCTGGCCAACAAGGGCACGGCATGGAGCATCACAACCCCAGACTTCAATTTACACTACAAAGCTACAATGATAAAAAATGACATAATATTGGCAAAAAGCAGACTTCTGGATCAATGGAACAGAATAGAGAATGCAGAAACAAAAACAAACACACTGAGCTACATTAATTTTGACAAAGCAACCAAATCCTTTCACTGGAGAGAATATAGCCTCTACATTGTGTTAACAGAACAGCCAATATTTGGACCTGGCCCTGCAAGATCAACAAGGACCTAGTCCTAGACATGAGGGGACCGCTCTGAAAAGATCCTACCACTGATCTTTGGAGGTAGGATCGCAAGTCACTCGACCTCCTGAATAAGGAAATTGGTAAGACTCCAGAGGACAGGAGTCAACAAATGTTCATTGTCCTAAAAGGAGGGTCAGCAAAGAGGAAAACATCTCCTATGCTTCCAAGGGAAGCTATATGGTCAAGTAAGACCATGACACACCCTAGCAGATTATTATGATAGAGAAACTAAGAGGCCCTGCGGCTGATCCACTGTGGGCCCCGCAGGTGCTCCGCAGTGGGCCCCGTGGCTGCTCCGCAGTGGGCCCCGCGGCTGCTCCGCTGTGGGCCCCGCGGCTGCTCCGCTGTGGGCCCCGCGGCTGCTCCACAGTGGGCCCCACGGCTGCTCCACTGTGGGCCCCACGGCTGCTCGACCTCCTGAATAAGGCAATTGGTAAAAGGCAGACTTCTGGATCAATGGAACAGAATAGAGAATGCAGAATGCAGAATGTTCATTGTCCTAAAAGGAGGCAATGTGCACTTTCTCCTTTGCCCCTAACTCGTGGCTCAAAGGAAAGGGAGACTGAATCTACAGAGACATAGTATGAACCAATCCCTTTACATTCCCTAAGGGCCCTTTATATACATTAGGTTTTTTCTGTTTTTTTTTTTTTAATTTTATTTTGTTGTTGCAGTAGTAGGGATTGAACCTGAGGCCTTTGCATTGAACTACATCCTTAATCCTTTATTTTTATTTTGACACAGGGTCTTGCTAAGTTGCCCAGGGTGGGCTCAAACTTCCAATCCTCCTGCTTCAGCCCCCAGCACCACATGCTGGGATCACAGCCATGCACCAAGGTATGAACCTTGGCTTGCTTTAGGTGTTATTGTGAAATATATTAGACATGAGGACAAGTAGATAAAACAGCTTAAAGGATAAAAATAAAGATGAATATCCGTGAACTTACTACCTGAGTCTTAGAAAACCCACCTATGACTTACAGTCTAAGACAAATTCTTACTTTCTCACTTTTTGTTGTACTAGGGATTGAACCTAGGGCCCTACACTGAGCTACATCTTCAGCTACCATCACTCCCCTTTTTAATTAATTTTGGGAAACCACCTCTAGTCGCCAAGTTGCCAGACAAAGCTCAAAGTTGATTATATTTTAATTTCTTGACATTGCTAAAACGTAAAACACTTACCACCTCCTCACACACGCCTTTACTTGGGTATCTCCTTGGAGCCCCAGTCAGCTACAGAGAGCTTTCCTGTGTTCTAACAAACTACACTTTGTTCCCCACTGCTGTCCTTAGAATTCATCTTTCATTGGCTTCAGGACAAGGGCCCAGAAAGAAAACTGGATACATTAACATGAAAACAAAAATTAAGCAAACATAAGGTGTCACTTCATCACCATGAAATTGACAAAATTTTTAAACACTGACAATATCAAGTGTTAATAACAGTCTAGATAAATGAATGATATGAATAATTTTGTATTTCTTTTTGGAAGTATAAATGGATATAATTATTTAGCAGTACAATTTGGAAATAAATGATAACATAAAAATACTCTTAAGCTAAGAAACTATTACACATTTTCCAAGAGGGTATATTCAAAGATATGCACTGCCATATTATTAGCAATGACAAAAAATTAGAAATATCCTTCGTGACTACAAATTAAGAAATTGATAAAATAAATGTGGTATATTATAGGATTGAATGTTCCTGATTGTCGAAAAGAAAAAGAGCTTTGTTTTCTTAGAGCACTTACATGAAAAAGCTAAACTAACATAAAATAAATCTGCTTTCTGCCTGTTTTAAATATGCGGATCTTTGTTAAAGCCTCTGGCCAATAGAACCACCTAGGAATTTTTAAGTTCCTGGGAGCTATCTCTGAAATATCAACATCAGAATAGGACCTTAGCTCCCCGTTACCTTGGAAGTTTTGCCTAGAGGCCTATTTTAAGTCTTAATTGCCTGCTTGTTGTAAGGATGTTTCATTTTTTTTCTCCTCTGGATAAAGGCAATTAACAAACACACAGCTACCCAAATTACCAGGTAAATTTTGGATAAAATACATACATATAACAAATAATGCAGTAACATGAGGATGTTATGTTTTATCTTGTGACTATGTATGTAATGGCTTGTATATGGTTAGCTACATAAAAGGGTGAGATTTCTTTTTGTCCTGGCCATCTCATTAATGGACTGCTTGTCACTCATATCCCAATCTGATTTAATGCTCACTCAATGACAAAACAGTCGTTTTTCTTCTTTACAATTATAAAAAAGGATATTCTGGATTAGCAAAATATTGTATTTTTAATTTCCCCCAACAATATTCAAAACAGAGGGATACTCCTAAGAACTGAAAATGAAAGCTGGGATTGTACCTCAGAGGCAGTGCCTAGTTAGGCTGTGAAACACTTTGGGCTCAATCCCCAACACCACATACATACATACATACATGCATACATACATAAAGAAGATGAATATATATATCAACATGGAACTTTCTAATCAGTTAGTAGAAACAATGCTGAGTGAAAAAAGTTTAATGGTAATAGTGGTAAGATTCCACTGATGAAAATGTTTAAATAATGTATATATAATTACATATTTGACATGCATCCTTCTTGGCCATGTTTTCTAAACATGTATACATATATATATAAGCTATTATATGTTATCTAACATATACTGTATTAACATTTTATTGTATTCAACACATTTTTATATATACACTAGAAAACATGACCATGAAGGATACATACTACTTTGGAATTGTGTCTACCTTTGGTGAGAGAGTAGGAACAGCACTGAGAAAAGGAGTAAAAGCAGATTTTAACATGGTTTATAATGTTTTGTTTAGAGAAGGAGAGCAATATATAGCAAATGACAAAAGTTCACTTGGGGACACAGATACAACAATGTTTATTATACAACTTGCTGTAACTTCAATTTGCATTGCTAATAGTGGTGATGATGAAGAAAATAAGTAACTGGCTTTTCTTTGTGGCTTCTGTGCTCTACTCAAAGCAGAGAGTATTTTTTTCAAGCATGCTACATGTTTGTAGCAGCAACTGGCTATTGAGCATTCACTAGCAGCCAGGGTAAAGGAAAAGGAGAGAAATCCAAAGAAAATGTGAAAAGCTGGCACCCAAACAGGCACCTGGTGTTGTCACAAGTGCTTCTTGCTTGCTGTGACTGTTGGAGCTTGCACTGAATCCCAAGTTCAAAAGCATTGACCACAGGGAGAATTCCACCTTTGTGATCCTTTCTTACAGTTATCACCAACAGTAAGAATCTGGCTACAATCCAGGAAAAGGTTATACTGCTTGGATATTTAATCTGCCCGCAGACTACAGAGCTTCCTGGGTCATGAGTAGACTTATTAACATCTGAAAAGCTTGTCTTTTTCAGATTTACTGAGTACTGGGCCTTTCTTTGATTCCCAAGGGAAAACTCCAGTTCTCCTTGGCAGAATCTCTGCAAAAAGACTCAGCCTTTGAGAGAACAAAGCAGGGGACTTCTGGGCAAAAAAGGATAGAAAGAAAATTTGACAACTTCCCCACTATTTCTCTTACCCCTGAACTGTCATTTGTGAAAATTTAACCAAAAAAAACAAACAAAAAAACCAGAGAGCTTACAGCCTTAAAATACTATGAACACAGGCAGATGCTGGGCCTATACACAGATCTTGAGGAAAGGAAGCAAACAGATTCTGCTGTCTGGGTGCAGGAACAAAGCAGCCCTCCCTCCCTGGGAAGCAAACTTGTTTCTTTAGGCACAGGAAAGTAACATTCTTTGGAGATGGAATACTCTATCCCTAACCAGCTTCTGGATCCATTGAAAAGCATACAGAGAAACAGACCAAACACTGGAACGTATGTTTACATTCTAGCCCCTCTTAAATCACACAGCACACACAATAGTGGCCAAGAAACACATGCAAGAATGATGTAATAATATATAGCAAATAGGATTGTATGTGTATGAATACATACATACACACACCCCTCTACGTATGAAATGGCTGGAAAAATACATAGAAAAATGTTAACATTCACAAGTACCTCTCTATCAGGAAGCAAAGAGTGTTATTAATTTCAGAATAAACCCTTTTTCACTACTGAGAGCTCCTAACACACACCTACCTAAGGACCAATACTAGCAGGAAAGTTTTCACTACTTTACATGGAATTTTGTACACCTGTCTCGTGACTCCAACTCAGTCCTAGCCTGATATTGATGGGAATAGTTAATCAAATTCAAAAAGACAGATGCTTCTCTAATTCTTAAGAGTCCATTAGGGAAGTAATTCGTATCACTTTTACTGATTACTGAATGTCACACTTGTGAAATATCTTAAAATAATAGACTACTGAAGGGTTTTTATTTCTGCAGAGGCAGATAAAACTGCTCATATTACAATGGAAAGATTAAAGTCCAGAAAGGAAGCATGGCTTCCTCAACGTCACAGAAGTAACTAGTGTAGTGTCAGAGCTAGGTGTCAACATGATCTAGCTACTGATATGACAAGAGTTGGCTTTCTGGTTTTGTTGGTGAGGAATATAGCAAAATACTCTTATTAGCTTAATATGCCCCATTGCTGTCCTAGTCCCACTGTTAGGTTTCCATGTAACTGAATTTTTATGTAGTTAAAAGTTTTTCAATTTTTTTTATTAGTACAGTGATCCCTCACCTATCACAGGAGTTACGTTCCAGAGACCCCTGTGACAGGTGAAAATCCGCGAAGTAGCGGTGTTATATTTTATTATTTATATATATTTTAAGGCTTTATAAACCCTTCCCACACTCCTGTAAACCTTTCTCACTCTCTTATTAACCGTTCCCACACTCTTATAAATACTTCATATGCTTTTAAACACTTTCTACACTCTTAAACCTACGTAACTTTAACATGCAAAATTCTATATGGGTACTCGATGTGAAGTAGACAAGGGGAGATGCTGAATGTATGGACACAGTGCAAGACAGCAAACAGACCGATGCTATGGTCACTGAGCCAGTCAGCAGCCAGGATAGAGAACAGAGGGCTGTGGTTCGTTCCTTTCCATTCCATCAGCCAATAGTGTGCCGTGTACAATCTCCCATTGGCAAACTCGTGCAAGATATAGTGGCACACTGCATTTCCATTGTGTACAGTACAGTATTCATCTGCTGATGAAATACATAATGTATTTTATTTTGATCTAATATTCTTTTAACTGAATTTTTATATTTTTACAGTTTTAAATTTTTAGACAAAAATAATTAAAATCATAATTACATAAATACCTATATACCACAAAATCCCGTGATATAGTTAAAACTCTATGATACAGAATTAGATACATTGTTTTTAAAAACCTGCAATACAGTGAAGCCGCAATAAGTGAACTGCAATATAACAAGCGATGATTGTACATGTTTTCAGTTCATTCAGTTTACAATTATGGGCAGTGATTACAAGTATATACCACAGCTTGTTTCTGTTTTCTTTAATCCCTTCCTGCTTTCTTTCCTCTTCCCCCTCCTCCAATATTCCTTGCCCATTTTTCGTTCTTGACATTATTAATCTTAGCTCATATTATGGCAAGTAATGTTTACATTAATTGAGGTTATTAGGCTCTGTACATGGCATATGTTTATTCTACTTATTTCGCCTTCCCCTCCTCCTTCTCCTCATATTTTTTCCCTTGGATGGCTTCCCCACTGCAAGATATCTATGCCACTGTCTCCTTTTATCCATCCTTTATTATTTTCTTTACTTGTAATTTTCCTCACTCAAGTGAGAGATACCATATGGTATTTAGGCTCGTGTGTCAGGTTTGTTTTAATCAACATTATATTTTCCAGGTGCATCCATTTTCCTATAAATATCTCTAATCTGTCATTCTTTACAGCATTGTATTCTACTGTCTATAGATACATTTTCTTTATCCAGTCATCTGTTGACAGATATCCAATGTTTCCAGGATTTAGCTATTTCGAGTTGCATAGCTGGACATTTATGAAGGTGGAGTTCAATTGAGTTAAATTTTGACGTAGTTCAGATTTTTTTTTGGTGGTACTAGGAATTGTTTGAGCTCATGACTAGAAGACCCGACTGGGCAATATACCAAGACTTCAACAAAAAGAGCTCCTAAATGTAATCAAATAAGAATAGCATTCTAATTTCCTGCTTTGATATTGAGATCCATGTAAGGTCTATGTATTGCACTTACTTGATAGTCTGTTTAAAATTATAATTTTTTCCTCCTGTTCAATTGCCTTGTGAAGAAATTGGTTGTTTATTCTATAGTTTCCCATATTGTAAATTTTTCTGAGCTCAAACAACCCTACCCCTTCAGCCTCCTGAGTAGCTGGGACTAGAGATGTGTGCCACCATGCCCATTTAATGAAGTACTTTTAATTGTATTATATTTGATGAAAGATTATGGAGAACAGATAGATAGATAATAGATATTTTGTTTTGTTTTGGAGTTAAATAATAAAAATGTAATATGTTGTTCAGGACTTGCTCTAAAATACTCCAATGTGAAAAGGAAAACTATGAAGCTGTACAGATAAAATAAAAGTGGCCATACATTGATCATTGAAGAAGGGTAATGAACACATCAAGTTCACCTATTATTTCTACTATTGCTGTTTGAACTTTGCCACAATAATGTTTTAAAATATAAATAAATAACATACATCATAAAATTAAACTAAAACAAGTCAATTACAAAAATCACATACTGCTTGATGCCATTTACATGAAATATACAAACAAGCAAATCTGTAAACACAGAAAATAGACTAGTGATTGTTGGGCCAGGGATATAGCTCAGCAGCATAAGCGCTTGCCTGGCAAGCCTGAGGTCATGAGTTCGATTCCCAGTCCAAAAAAAAAAAAAAAAAAAAAAAGACTAGTGATTGCATAAGGTTGTGGGATTGAAGGAATAGATATATAGTTTCTCTCTGGATTGATAAAGGGTTCCAAAACTGGTTATGATGGCAGTTGCACAACTGTGCAAATACATCAGAAAATGTACTGTATGTGTTGAGCAGGTGACTTGTATGGAATGTGAATTATTTCTTATTCAAGTTGTTATATTTAAAAAACCTGAAAATTTCAGGTAAGATGTTGGAGTAGCAGACAGCAGCAAAACAGCCTCTCCAAGATTCAGAATCCAAACACTAGATATAACAACTTGGAAAAGAAAATAAGGAAGGAGGTGGATTCCTTGGACTCACGAAGGATCTGAAGGGAAATTGGACCACTCAGAAAGTACACAGACAAACCACAGGACAGAAGGAGGTGGCAAACGGCACTTTCTGCCTCACTCCTGGCTCATGGTATTTTCAGAGAGGAGACTCAAATCTACAGACACAGTGAGATCAGGGGACTCCAGAGGTGTCCAGGTAGACAGTAATAAAACTACCTACCATAAGCAGTTTACAAGCATCAACATGGAACCAGTGAAATGGAGCAATGGATGTAGGGGCTGCAACAGCTGGTAAATGATTACAGTCCAAGAATACGCTGTGTCCCCTGGAGAGGATGCTTAGTCAGATATCACCTTGGGGTGGGGCCAACTGACCTCAGTACTTGGAGCATACATGAGGTAGATTCATCACAAGGCTCCCAGTTAGCAGGTAAGCGACATCCACGGAGACATACAGGTTCAGGGAGTGGAGCTCAGGTTGGGAAGAGACAGCTAGTTTTGTAGGCTGAACAATGAAGGCCCTAACACCACAACTAAAAGCCAGGACCAGCCTGAACTTCTGTGGAGTTGAGGGCACCAGAATGGGCAACCTGCCCCATTGCTACTTCAGGCTTGCTGTGGTCATCCAACGTGGATCTGGGCTCTGACTGCCTCCTTTGTCTACCACTGACAGCAGGGACACACCACGGATTAGATACTACTGCAAAACTGTACACCCTAAAAGATAATCGCAGGTTTGAAATCACAAAAAAATTCTTTCTGAAAGCAGTCTCAATACTAGTGATAAAGCTACCTCCCATAGCAATTTATAAGCATCAACATGGAAAACAAATATTTAAAAAATACAAAATGAGAAGATATAAAACCAAGATGCAACCCCAGACCCCCAGTACAAATAAGACAAATCCAGAGGGCATGGAGGTAGAAAAAAAATCAAAAGACACCAAGCTGAACTTTCAGAAATCATAGCAGTGAAAGTAGCAAAGCTAATGAATGAAACTTTACAAAAAAAAATCACAAATTGTACAATTAACTAAAGAGATGACAACTATAATGAAGGACATGGTGAGTGAATCTAGAGTGATACAGATAAAAAAATAGAGAAACTTAAAGTGTTTGAAATCATAAATGCCCAACATAGGTAAGAACTGGATTGCATGAAACGGATTCAAACAGATATCCAGGAGATTAAAAGTTCTATTGAATATATATGCAGCACAATCAACCAATGGGACAGAATATCAGATCTAGGAAACAGATTTGCAATAAGCAATCATCAAATGAAAGACTTCTTGAAAATAACAAAGGACTATTAAAAAATCAATGAAAAACCTGCTAGATGATACACAGAAGAACATATGAGATTGATCAGAATCAATGAAAGAAGAAAAGATATCACAAAGGACATAAAAATCCCATTCACAGAAGTAATGACAGAAAAATTCCAAAGCATAGAAAAAGACTTGATATACAAAAAATTGAGGCAAATACATCTCAAATTAGCCATGATCAGTTAAAAAAAACTATGTCAAGGCCTATATTAGTCAAGATTCCAGAAATTCAATGCAGTAACAGATTATTAAAAGCTTTTAGAGAAAAGAAACAAACCACTCATAAGGGAAACCCATCACAATCATAGCAGACTTCTCAGCCCAAAACTGTAAATCAAGGAGAGCTTGGAATTAGGTATTTTAAGCAATAAAAGAAAACAACCACCAACCAAGATTAATTTACCCTAAAAAATTATCTTTCAAAAGTGATGGAGAAATAAGATGCTTCCCGTTAAGAGTCCATTTCGGTCCCAACCCCCATGGTAAAACACAAAAGCCAACCCCACTCCCTGACAGACATCTCTAATCTAATTTGCCCCAGACAGAATCCTCCTCTAACCTAATCCACAAATGTCAACACCACCTGAAAATGCCCTGTCCACTCAAACAAAGCCTCTCAAGTGCCAAAGTCAAATCCTCCCATGCACGCCAAAGTCATACTCACTTGGCAAAATTTTTCCCACCACTCCTTTACCTCTATGTAAACCCAGACTCTTTGCCCCTCAGCATACTCTCTACTCTTAAAATACTTGCTAATTGTACTACTAATTTCTATTGGTTTACTGAAAGGAATAGTTAATCTTTAATTGTTTGATCAATCTTACATGCCTATATTTGGTTATCTGAGTAACCAACTTGAAAATAACAATATGTAATACAACAACCAGTATTAATTTACCCTAAAAAATTATCTTTCAAAAGTGATGGAGAAATAAGATTGAAAGATTGAAGATTGAAATTCTGTATCATTTTTATTGTTGTTGTCTGGTTTTGTTCATGGTTTTGTGTTTGTTAATTTGTTTTTGTTCATTTCTCTTTAAAATAAAAAAGAAAACAAATACCAGTGTACCTAACTATATACAACAAACATTAATGGAAATGAAAAATCAGATAAGCACTAATACAATAGCATTGTGGGACTTCAATACCCACTGTCACAAATGGACAAATCAACTAGATGAAAAATGAACAAAAACATCAAAGCTAAACCAAACCTTTGGACAAATAGACTTAGTAGATATCTACAGAGGGTTCTACTCATGAAAACAGAATACACATTCTTCTCAGCTGCATATGGGACTTTCCCCAACAGAGAACACATACTGGTTCATTGAATATGCTTAAGTAAATGAAAAGGAACTCAAATTATCCCATGCATATTCTCAGATGACAATGTAATAAATTTTGAAATCAATGGCAAAAGATACCACAAAAATTGCATAAATATACGGAAATTAAAAAATGTTCTCCTGAATAACCAAAAGGTCACAGATAAAATTATGAAATTAGAGTTTTTTACCATTACATGATAATATCAATACAACACACCAGAACATATGAGACACAATGAAAGGAGTCCTAAGAGGAAAGGTTATAGCAGTAAACACCCACATCAGAAAAAGAGAGCACACTCAAATAAATAACATAATATTGAACAGCAACCTTCTAGAAAAAAAACAAAGTTAAACTCAAACCATTTATGAGGGAGGAAATTATAAAAATCCAAGTAGAAATCAATGTAACTGAGACTAAGAAAACAATACAAATAATCATTGAATAAGAGAGTTGACTAGCCGGGCGTGGTGGCACACACCTGTAATCCCAGCACTGGAGGGGGGGTGGTGCTGAGGCAGAAGGATCCTTGCAAGTTCAAGACCACCCTGGCCTATGAAGTGAGCTCAAGGCCAGCCTGAACTGTATAGCAAGAGCTGCCTCAAAAAGAAAGAAAATACTAATAAATAAGAATTGATTCTTTGAAAAACTAAATAAAATGCACAAACATTAACTTAACCTTATGCACGAAAGACCCAAATCCATACAATTAGAAATAAAAAGGGTACAATCACAAGAGATCATGCAGAAATCCAGATCACCTATACCTACTTTGAGAATCTGTGTTGTATTAAGAAGGAAAACACAGAAGAAATGGACAGATTACTTGATACATAGGAATTAACAAAGCTGAATCAAGAAGATATAACAATTCTAAATAACCCAGTATCAGTCAATGATATTGAAAAAGTAATTTTAAAACTACCAACAAAGAAAACACCAGGTACAACAGATTCACTGCTGAACTCCATGAAGAAATTTAGAGAAGATCTAATGCCACTACTCCTCAAACTCTTTAATGAACTTTAAAGGAAAGTAGTACTCCCAAATTCATTCCTGGAAGCAAGCATAGCCCTGCTAACAAACCAGAAAAGGAACCAACCGAAAAAGAGTACTACAAGCTAATCTAATTAATGTCCATAGATGTGAAATCCTCAATAAGATATTGGCAAAGAGAATACAGCAAATCATCAAAAGACTATTACACCATGACCAAATAGGATTCACCCCAGGGATGCACGGATAGTTGAACACATGCAAATCAATCATGTAAAACACTACATGAATGAAACCAAGGACAAAACCACAAGATCATCTCAACAGATACGAAAAAGGCATCTGACATAATCAAAACACTCACTGATGATTTAAAAAACTCTATAGAAAATTAGAATAGAAGGTCTTTATCTCAATCTGATAAAAGTCATCTATGACAAGCTAACAGACAATATCATAACATCATACTAAATGGTTAAAAACTGAAAGCTTTTACTCTAAAGTCAGGACTAAGAAAAGGATGCTTGCTATCACCATTCCTATTCAATATACTTCTGCAAACATTTGTCAGAGCAATTGGACAAGAGAAAGAAATAAAAGGAATAAGAATAAGAAAGGAAAAATTTTAATTATCATTATTTGTGGATGACATGACACTCTACATAGGAGATCCCAAAAACTCCACCAGAAGAATGCTAACAGTGAGTCAGACAATGCCTATGGCATTCATTACATAAGAACACACTGAAATATCAGAATTTTTTAAAGATGAAATTCAGCACTTTAAGAAAACACATACTACTGCCATCATAGCTGGTACTGTAGTTTATTATAACCTGTGACATTATTCATTCAAAAACACTTACTTAGGACTTACTTTGAACCAAGTATGATGTTAGGTGCCAGATATTCTATGAATCAAGACATATACCATTCCTTCCCTTCTGGAACATAAACTCCAGTTACGGGAAAATAATACTTTTTCTATTGTTATGAAATGCTAACTACATTCCCTCAGGTTTTTTTTTTTCATTTAAACATCAAATCATTCTGTGGGGTAAAAATTATTTTTCTCACTTACAAATAAAGAAAAGGGGGATCAGAAATGAGAAGATACTTAAGAAGGATCACACAGTACCACAAAACCTCCCAATCTAAATATTAAAAATCAGAGATCAATTAATTCATGGAAAATTTCAATGAAGAGCTTTGCAAAATAAGATTTATTATTTTTAACATTCAAAATTGGTAAATTTTGAATAAAGTCTGCAGATTATAGTATTGTATCAATGTTCATTCCTTGATTTTCAATTATTTTTACTAAGTGCCATTATTTTCAGAAAACAATAAAACATTTATACATAAAAAGCATATCTGCAAATGATTCTCAAGCATTTCAGAAAAACTAAAGAGAAAGAAAATTACTGTAAAACACAGAGAATCTTAAAATTTGAAGAACCTAAATGAAGAAGATGAAGCTCATACAGGAATTCTTTGTATCATGCTTGCAATAATTTTAAAAATATGTAATTATTTAAATTGCTTGTTAATTGTTAAAATATAAATTACTAGAAAAGCTCTAAATGTATTTATACTGTATCTTTTTAAAAACCAGAAAATATATCATAATACACCATAATATTTACAGTGTTTTTCTGGACTGAATAATTGTGTTTCCCAAAAACTCACATGTTGAAGTTCTAAATCTCCAACGTGATAATATTTGGAGATGGAGTCTCTACAAAGAAACTAGGTTTAGAGGAGATCATTAAAGTACAGACACATAAAGAGATTAATGCCCTTATGAAAAGCAGAAGAAAGCCAGGCACAATCGAGCATACCTGTAATCACAGTGCTCTGACAAAATGAAGCAGGAGCATTCTGAGCTCAAATAAAAAAATAGAAAAAAAGGGCTGGGGATGTAGGTCAGGGTGAAAGCGCCAGGTTCTATCCCCAGTCCCAACCCCCCACACAAAGTAGAAGATACCATACCACTTGGTCTCTTTATGTCCTCCACCCATTGTGAGGGTACAGAAAGAAGGCAAAGCAAAAAGTAGGCCCTCACTAGACACCAAGTCTGCCATCACCTTGATCTTATACTTCCTAGACTCTAAATAAATATATATATTAAGTCACTTGGTCTATGGTATTTTGGTATAGCATCCCAAACTTACTGGTTTATACACTTGAAATAATTTGTTTTACTATTTTCAAGTATTTTTATATAGTTATATTTCCTTCATATTGGGAAAAAAAGTGCATTTGAAAACAAATATGTAAAAGATGCATGGTTAAATTTTGACAAAAACATTTTTAAAAATTTTAAACTATGCTTAGGGATAAAAATTTTAATCATATTATAATAATGTTTTAATAGTAAACAAATGTCCTTTGAAAAGAAACCACAGAGACTAGTATCAATAGGGACACAAACAGTATGGCCTTTAATGAATCAGTAAAACAGATGTTTTCTCACTCACTGATAGACATTTTGAATCCACTGTTCCATAGTTACTTAAAAAAGCTTAATCTATCGATTTTGATGAAACAGCATTACAATAATCTTAGCCACCAGTAATGTCTCTGGACAAGGCATTGTTGAACATTGTTTGAAAAGCCATGAGGAGGTAGAACACTAGACTTGCAGTTCAAATTCTGGTCATATGTCTTATCTTATTGATGTGTCTGTCACCTTAAGGCTATCCTCATCTCTTATACTTTCTACCTCCAGCTAAGCCCTCTTTCAGCTGATACGGGCGCACACTCTGAGGCTGTACACACAGAAACTGTTGGGACAAGGAGGGTATACTCAGGTCACTGACATGAGACTAGAGAATCTAACTGAATAGGCTAGTTTCCCTATAGATTATTCACCCTCTATTTACTCCAACTTTGAAAAACTGTGTTATATATAGATGATGAATGACTGTGACTAGAGAAGCTTCCTCTTCAAATGCAGAGACCAAGAAAAACCTTTGCATGTCAGAATACCCAGTGACTGCATATAGGATATCTGTAGGAAAAAATGGATTCACTTTAAGAAAGCAATAAAGGATACTGCATAGGACAGAGGTAGGGATAACACACATCTATACAGTGTGGAAGATTACTGTCTGCCATGGAATGTAGACCAATAAAACCTGAATAAACATGGTCCACACATTTGACCATTTGAGTTTCTGGCTAATAAATGTGGCTTAAACTCTCTCTGTCTTGCGTACATTTGGTAATGGGCTATCTTGGGGTGGAGAAAAGACCCAGATTCTTTCAAAATTAAACATTATTTTAAGAAAATGGTG
The DNA here is from genome assembly GCA_004027595.1 of Dinomys branickii. Taxonomy (NCBI): domain Eukaryota; kingdom Metazoa; phylum Chordata; class Mammalia; order Rodentia; family Dinomyidae; genus Dinomys; species Dinomys branickii. The sequence goes on along the minus strand of PVLD010016579.1, from coordinate 16,339 downwards.
ACTTGTGGTATAGCTAGGTAGGAGAGTGCTTGCCAAGTATCTACAAAGCTCTGAATTCCATCACTAGCACCATACAACAAAATGGAAAAGAAGTCATTTTTTTTAGCCTAGCTTTGAGACTAACATACAAAATCAATATTCTTCTTTCTGGGTCATTTGAAAGTCATGTTTTAGGAAACAAACAGGGTCACACACACACACACACCTGTAACCTCAAAACTCTGAGAGTCAGAGGCAGAAGGGCCACAAGTTCAAGCCGAACCATAGACAACCTGACAAGACCCTGTGTCAACAAAAATTTTTTTAAATTGTTTTTAAAGGGACAGGGATGTATAGCTCAGTGTAAAGGCCCTGGGTTCAATCCCCATTACCACAAAGGAAAGGACAGTAAAGGAGAAGGAAGGGGAGATACTACAGACTCACTGCTAATCATTACAGGCCTTCTTTTGGGGATAATGAAATGTTTTTAAATTAATTTGGTGATGATTTTATAACTCTGTAAATGTATTAAAAACCATTCAAGTGTACAACCTAAATGGGTAAATTCTTTGGAATGATACATACACACACACACACACACACACACACACAAATTTGTTCTCACAGCTACTTATAGGTTTTCTACTGCATTTCCCCAACTCTCAGCAAAGCAGATTTTACCTGGTTTTCTTTTCTAATTTGCTCATTGATTTTTTTTAAGATGCATATCTCAGAAGGCCAAAAGAAGCAAGAAAAAAAAGATTTGGTTATTTCAAAACAGACATAATTCACAGACCTAAGCAATAAGCAGCAAGCATTAATCAGATTAAAAACAATAGTTTAAGGCTGGGAATGCAACTCAGTGTTAAAGTACACATCTACCATGCAAAAAACCTTGGCTTCAGTCCTTAGCAATGCAGTAAGAGAAGGGAAGGGAAGAGAAAGAGAAGACAGAGGAGGTGGGGTGACAAAAAATAATAATAATTTGGCTGTTAAATTATTGTACACAGGGATTGACTACCATGGGAAAGCATGTGATCCTTTCCCTAGATATCTTTAAAAAGAAGTTTATAATAATAAGGAATAAAAATTTTGAACTTTGCCTGATTAGGCAAAACATCAAACCAATTAATCTCCTAAAAGGTAAGTTTAATTCTTTCCAAATTACATAAAAAGGCCAAAACCTGGTAAGAAATCAAACAGACATGTAATTCCCAACTCACCACTATCTATAATACTAAGATCTATGATTACCACCCTTGCAGGATCCTCCTTTTATCAAGTTAGCGACTTTTGTGATAGATGCTTTTACATCAGTATTCTTTTTTCTTAGTACTGGTGATGGAAGTCAGAGCCTTTGCACTGAACTCCTACACCTCCAGACCTTTTCAGATTTTTTAATTTGAGAAAGGGTATTGCTAAGCAACTAAATTGCCCAAGCTAACAGTACATTGCAGTCCTCCTACCACAACCCCCCAGGGTGCTATGATTACAGGTATAGTCCACCATTCCTACTGGATTTCTTGATTCTTTATAATAACTGCAAACCTCTGGATTTTTTATACCCAGAGATGCTGATGTTTTTATGAAGCAGGGCAGACACAAGAGGAAATAAGTAGCTTCCTATTTTTGTAAGAAAGCACAATAGATCATAGAAGGAAAATATGAAAGACCACTGGAAAGGAAATTGCTCTGGGGCATGAGCCTCCTGGAACAATTTACAGACGGCCCCAAGAAATGGCGCGTCCATACCAGCCTACAAGAAAGAGTAATATCTCTTCACTGGCTAAGAATAATCAAGACTAAGGTAAGAGTGAAACGACCTAAATTCAAATCTACTCTCTGAATTTAAATAGCACTATGGTTTAACTAAGTTACTTGTCCTCTATTCCTCAGTTTCTTCATCTGTAAAATGAACATTCTAACACCATCTACCTTCTTTTAGTTACTTTTCTGGTTGCTGAGACAAAATACCTAACACCCAAAGTTGAAGAGGAAAAGGTTTATTTGGCTCACAGTTTGCAGAGGTTTCAATCTATAATCAGCTGGCTCCAAGGTAGGGTGGCATGACATATGGCCTCACACAGGAGAAAAACTCATGATGGGCAGAAGGTAGCAGAGCAACAAGGAACCTTAAGAGCATCACTGTGCCCCTCATAAACTCTATCTAGACTACTGGGATTAGGGTGGTGCCAAACCAATCAGTGGACTGATTTAGTAAATCACCCAATCTTAATTTTAGCATCCTTAATCCTAGCATTGCACCATGAATCAATCACATACTCCAGATTCAGCTGCCTCAGGAAAAAGTGCCACCTATGACTACATGAAGATTTGGGGAAACATCTAGATACGAACTATAACATTCTGCCCCTGGCTGCCCAAAGATTCACATATATCCCTTTATGCAAAAGGCATTTAGTCTACCTCCAAGAGTTGGCAAAGTCCTAACCGTTTCATCATTGCTGAAAAGTACAAGTTCCAAGTCTTCTCTGAGCTTTAAGGCAAACTCTTAGCTATGAACTCCTACACAAATGAAAAGAAAGTTAAATACTTCCAAAATACTGTGGTACAAAGTAAACATTACCATTTCAAAAGATAGAAATAAGAGGATACAAAGGAATGGGACCACAGCAAGTCTAAAATCCAACAGGGCAAATATTAAGTCCTATAGTTCCATGTCCAGCATCTGAAGCAATCTCCTGCAAGATGTGAACTCCAAAGGGTTTGGGTGGCTCTGTCCCTACAGCACTTTGGTGGTTGTAGCTCTCATGGCTTCTTTCTTTGGCTGGCTTTGTTCACAGTTTACAGCTTTCCTTGGATGATCCATGTTCCTAGTTTCTCCAACTTTCTGGGATCTCCACTGCACCGTCAGCTTCACACTCACACCTTCACACACTGCCCTCTCAGTGGCACACTGCTGGGCCTCCCAGGCCTTCTTCTGAAATCTGGGTGAAATCCTTCCTGACTCCACGACTCTTCCATTCTGCATACACCTGAAACCACCACCATGTGGTTGATGTCAAGGTCTGCTGTCAGCTACAGAAGTAACCAGTCTTCCTTCTCTCTTTGCTATAGGAATTCAGTGCCTATGAACCACATCTTGAGGAACAACTTCCATAGGCTGCTGCCATTCTGGAACATGCTGCTCTGTGGCTTTCTTCTCAAAGCAAAGTATTTCTAACTTTTGCAATTTTGAGGCTGCAAAGAGTCCTGCTACTTCTTGTGATTCCCTCAAGCCATCTATTCTATTCTCCTCTTCCTTCTCAGTAATCAAGATCTCCTCTGCTCTATCTTTGCAGTCCATAGCTTTACTGGAGCTTCTTCTCTGGAAAAACTCACAATATTTTAAGTCATTCTGCTGGCCTCTTTTCTCTTGATTCTCAACATTGATCTGCCTAAAGGCCCTCAATAGTAGTCATGCCACTGCCTCAATAGATTAGACTGCCTTAAATATCTTCTGTAAGAATAATGAGTCTGACACCCTTAATCTCAGTCTCAGGCAGTCCCTGGACACAAGCAAAATGTAGACAAACTTTCTGCCAAGGCATAACACACATCATCTGGAGTCCAACAGCCAATGTAGACCTTCTTTCCAGAAGAAAACTCCTGAGCCTGGTCTGTACCAGCAGGACTTCTACCAGCCTTCTGGTCTTCTGAGCTCTGAGTATATGAAGTGCAGCCTAAGGTGTTCCAGCACTACTTTTTTAGCTAGTGTCTCCAAACCTTTCTAAACTCTCCCCATAAGCCAGTCTCAAAGGCTTCTGAACCAGATAGTCAGGTATAGTCCCAGCAATCATTTCTCTGACCTCTTAATTCTCTGATGTGAGTTATTTTTTGCATTTCTGAGACAAAATATTCAACATTCAAAGTTAAAGGAGAAAAGGCTTATTTAGCTCACAGTTTGTAGAGGTTTCAGTCCATAATTGGCTGGTTCCAAGGCAGGGTGGCTTGGCAGACAGCCATCACACAGAACAGTTCATGCTCACAAGATAGCAAAAGTGACAATGAGAAAGAAGACAAGCCTCTTTCTGTCCCTTATATTTCATCCAGGTACTGGGATTAAGGTGGTGTCAAACCAATCAGTGTACTGATTTAGTAATGACACACCCTTAATTCCAGAATCACACACTCTAGACTCAGTCACCTCTGAAAAATCCCCACCTATGACCACATGAGGCTCTGGTGATTGGACATTTAAACACAATCAGTAACAAACCTTATAGGTTTTCTTGTGGGGATTAAATAAATTAATATAGATAAAGTGCTTAGAACAGTACCTGTAATGACATATATATAAATATAGTAAATGCTTATAATTTATAAAATTATTAGGAAACACCAGGTAAATCTGTTCAATTACCTTCAGATGAGTGACTAGAGCTATAAAATGATAGTTGGAGAAGCATTACAAGAAAACAAAATTACATGTCATTCTTTCACATAAACATAGGTACAAAAAAATATCAACAAAATATTAGTAACCAAATCCAGCAAAGTATAAAAAGAATCATGTCATAATCAGGTGGAGTTTACTCCACATATGAAAGATTGGTTTAACATTCAAAAATCAATGTAAGAAACTAAAAAGAAAGTCATGTGATCATATCTGCTGATACAGAAAAAGTATTGGACAAAATACCTACTTATAAAAACTCAAGAAAACTAAAGGGGATCACTCCCAAGTTAATAAAGTACATCTACAAAAAACTACAGTGGGTCTAGGATATAGCTCAGTGGAATAAGCACCTGTTTGGCAAGTGCAAGGTCCTAAGTTTGATCCCCTGTACCGAAAGAAAAAAAAAAAAACCTACAGCTAACTTTATAATGGTGAGAAACCAGATGCTTTCCCACTAACACTAGGAACTCAGCCAGGATGTGTTCTCTTGCCACTCCTTTTCAACTAGAAGGCCTATATAATACAAAAAGACAGTAAAAGTAGTGAAAGCTAAACAGATTGCAAAAGAAGAAATAATACTTTCTGTAGAAAATCCTCCCAAATCAATAAAAATCTCCCGGAACTAAAATGTAATTATACCAAGATTGTAGACATAATTAATATACAAAAGGCAATTACCTTCTTATATTCCCATAATAAGCAACTGGAGTTTGAAATTAAAAGCACAATGCCATGTATATTAGCACCAAAATAATAATACTAACATATAAATCTAACAAAATATATACAAGATCTATAAGAAGACAGCTATAAAACTTTGATAAAAGAAATCAAAGAGCTAAATAAATGAATAACTATTATATATTTACATGCATAGGAAGACCTATCTTTGTCACTATGTGAGTTTTTCCCAATTCAATCTACTGAATCAATTCAATCCCAGTGAAATTCTGGAAAGTTATTTTGTGGATACTGACAAACTAATAGTACAGTTAATATGTAAAGATAAAAGATCCCAAATAGTCAACAGAAAATTAAAGCAGAAGAAAGATAAAAGCCAGAGGACTGACACTTCTTGACTTGAAAACTTACTGTAAAGCTTCAGGAATCCAGAAAGTGTGGTATTCATGCAAAAATAGACAAAGAGATCAATAAGCCAGAAAAGGATCCATGTATATAGTGTCAACTGAACATTGATAAAAGAGCAGGAGAAATTCAATTGAAAAAGGAGATATTTTCAACAAATGATGCTAGAGAAATGAACATCTATATGTAAAAAAGTTCAAGGTACAAACTTTACACTTTTCATAAAAATTTACTCAAAACTGACCATAGACCTAAATGAAACAATAAAACCACAGACAATTACACAGAAGGAAATATGGGTGGCCTTGGGATTGGTGATCACTTTTGAAATAAAATATTAAAAGTATGATTCATGAAAGTAAAACTGGACAAGCAGCAGGGTTTTATTAAAATTGAAAAGTTATACTCTACAAAAGCTACTATTCAGATAATAGAAAGACAAAGTACAGTTTAGGGAAAAATGTTTGTGAAAAAAAATTTGATAATCAACAGACATCCAAAGTAACCAGAGTGTTAAAACTCAACAATATGCAAACAACCAATTTAAAAATAGACAAAACTCTGGATAAACACGTCATCAGAGAAGATACACAGATAGCAAATAAGCATATGAAAAAATGCTTAACATTGTTCATATGCCATTAGGGAATTGTAAACTAAAACAATGAGATACACACCTATATACACACTTATTTTAAAAAGTCTAAAAATCCAAAACATTCACAATATCAAATGCTGGCAGAGATGCTGAGCACCAGAATTTTCAATTATTGTTAATGGAATGCCAAATGGTATAACCCGTTTGAAAAACAACTCAGCAGTTTCTCACTAAATTAAACAGTATCACCATATTATCCAGCAATCACACTCCATGGCATTCACTCGAACTGAACATTTATGTTCACATTAAAACCTACACATAATGCTGCATACATTGGCAGGCCCTTGTAATCCCAGCTACCTGGGAAACTGAAACTAGAGGACTGCAAGTTTGAGGCCAGCCTCGGCAACCTAGTAAGACCCTGTCTCAAAATAAGCGAGAACTGGGGATGTAGCTCAGTGGTACAACATCCCTGGGTTTGATCCCCAGTCCCACAAAAAAGAAGGAAAAAAAAGCTCTACACATAAATGCTTATAGCAACTTTACACATAGTTGTGGAAACTTGGAAATAACCAGGGTATCCTTCAATAGGTAAATGGACAAATAATCTGTGGTATATTCAGAAAATGGAACATAACTCAGTAACAGATAAATGAGTAAATGACCTGTCAAGTCAGTGATGACGAACCTTTTAGAGCTTTCAATAATATAAACAACCCACTGTACCATGTGTGCCATAGGTTCACTATATTGTATTAGGCCATGAAAAGACACAGTTACCTTAAATGCATATTGTTAAGGTAAAGAGTCCAATCTAAAAAAGCTACATATTGTGTAATTACAACTACAAAAGTCTAGAAATGCAAAACTAGGAAGAGAGTAAAACTTCAGTTGTGTCAGGGGCTCTGAGGGAGGGAAAGCAGGATGAATAAATGATACACAGAAGGGAATTCTGAGCACTGAAACCACTCTGTATGACATGTATGACACTGAAATGGTATATACATATTATTATGCACTTACCAAAGGTCTAAGCATAAACAGTATAAAGAGTAGACTCCAATGTAAGTCATACCCCTCAAATCTGAAGAGCCAAGTAAGAAATGGGTATCTGAAATGAACATACATGTCTCAGATGAAGAAGTACAAACGGCTAATAAATACATGAAAAAAATGCTCAATATCACTGGCTATTCAAGAAGTATAAACAAAACAACAGAGAGATTCCATCTAATCCCAAAAGAATGGGTATCATCAAGATATCAACCAATAACAAATGACGGAAAGGCTGCAGGGAAAAAGGAGCCCTTCTCCATTGTTGGCAAGACTGTGAACTAATATAACCACTCTGGAAATCAGTATTGAGATTCTTCAAAGAACTAAAGATAGAAATTCCATTTGACCCAGCTACTCCCCTTCTAGGTATCCTCCCAAAAGAGTTAAAGCAATCATACCACAGTGATGTATGCATACCCATGGTTACAGCAGCACAATTCACAATAGCTACATCTTGGAAACAGCCTATATGTCCACCACCAGATGAATGGATAAAGAAAATGTATCTATACACAGTGGAGTACTACTCTGCCATAAAAGTAAAAACTTGAGTCATTTGTAGGAAAACACATGCACTTGAGATTATACACAGTTAAACAAAATACTTCAGACACACAAGCTTAAATACTGCATGGTTTCTCTTATATGAAATAAAAGACAGATAATTGGAAAAGGGAGAAAAGAAAGTATTATTAAAGTCCAACATAGGCAATGTACCTAAAAGTGTACCTTTTCTTATTCTAATTGTCTTATCTGTTTTATGTGTTCTTTGGCCTATTAGTCTAATTCTCAATATGTACAGATGATAATTAACTTCATACAGCCTTATAAATAAATGAATCTGATGCTAAAACGGGGAAGGTGGGGGACAGGGGAAAAAAGAATTGAAATGTATTACTACATGTACCAATTTCCTACAGCGAATGTAATCACTATGTACTGCAAACAGGTAATGATAAAAGTCTAGATAAATAAATAATGTAAACTATACACTATAGTTAATAGTAACACACTGATGTTGACTCATCAACATCAATAACAAATGCATTGCACTAATATGAGATGTTAACATTAGGAAAAACCAAAGAAGTATGTTATGGGAGTACATAAGGAATTTTTGCCTTTTGCCTCAATTTTTCTGTAAAACTGAAACTACTGTAAAAATTTGAATTAATTGTTTTTAAAAGACCATCTGAGCCGATCAGGAGACTTAAATATAGACTGGGAGGTAGAGGATATTAATAAATTACCAGCAATTTATATTGAGTATAATGATGTTGCACTGGTCCCTATACTGAGTCCCTATCAGATGTACAAAGAAATAGTTGTGAGTATGATGGCATAACTTGATTTTGCTTTACAATACTGTGGGAAAAATATTGTGTATGTTAGGCAGTTGGGTGGGAGTACCTGAAATGAGGTAGAAAAAAATGTTGGGTGATGGAAAGAGTTTATGTACTAGAGTGTATGGTTTTGCATATATTTGAAAATTTCTATAATGAAGTTTTAAAAGTGTGTGGGTTGAAATACAAGAACACAAAGGTTCCTTCATTTCTTTGACTCAGAAACCTGATACACACCCAGTTCTTCCTCAGTGTAGGAGGCTGAGATTCTGCAACAATTGATAAAAACATATCTTCATCAATCTCTACCATTCACCCACAGGAACAGACTGTCATGAAACCTTGTCTGGGACCTTTTGATAACTTAGCACTGGCTTTGGACACTGGATGCTTTCATAATCTCTCATTCCATCAGTTCAACAGCAAGTATCTTTGATGGGATGTTTGCAGACTGTGGTATCACTATGACTTTAAATTTCCTTTCAAATGATTAATTTCACATATTCGTGTCTTAGCCACAGCAATAACATTTTTCCTCCTATAGTCTACTGAATCTATTTTATCTTTGTACTTTACAGTTAATATAGTGGGAAACTGGTTTTTAAAGCAGTAACATACAACATTGATTCCAAAACCTTACAAATTCCACAGCCTTAACAAATCTAAATAATGACAGACTGCTCAAATATACCTGTCTTTAGCAAAGGTGATCCTTCTGCTTCTATCAGGATGGAATTTAGATCCTCCAGTAGAGCATCAATTTAAATTAAATATGGGCTACACCTGTCTCAATACACAGTGAATTACAACCTCACTACTATATAAAACTGTAAACATAACCCTAAATTATATTCTTATAATAAGTAGTCAGGTTTCAGCCAATCACAGCACCCAAGCATTGGCTGCCATATGAACAGACTGTGTCTACATAAGCATCTTCACACCTGTAACCAACTAGCATATTTCTGTATGTCACTTCTATTTTGTTCCTATAAATACTGTCTGCCTGCATTGGTGAGTGGCACTTTCTGAACCTTATCTGGTTCTGATTGATGGCCTAATTCAAGAATCATTCCTTGCTCAACTAAGCACTGCTAAACTTAATTTTCCTAAGGATTTTCATTTATCAAGAGTAAGTGGTATGAACTGTTGAGAGAATTACTGAGTTAAAGCTAAGAAAAATCCTAGGCAGCTGTTAGGGGATCAGAGTTGAGTTTTCTGCATGTGTTCATTTACATTTAAATTTATGTAAATTAAAAATTCATTTCCTCATTCATATTAGTGACATTTCTAATGCTCATTAGTCACATGTGCCTGAGGGCTGTACTGAAAAGAACACATAGACAACATTTCCATAACCTCAGTTCTACTGCAGCTAGAACACTGTGGTTAAGACCTTTGTAGTCAGAACAAATTTCCACTAAACGCTCCTCAATCATCTAATCCGTGTGACTGTGGGTAATTTACCTAACGTCTGTCTAGTCATTACTCTCATCTGTGAAATGTGAGTGCCAACAGTATATACTTCACAGAGAAGGGAGAGGATTAGGGAAACAATACATGCAATGAAAGGCTTCAGCCATTATTTCTGCTCCATGCACAATACTTCTAAATTACAATAAAGAAATAAATGTAATCACTGCTCTCAAATAAACATAAACTCTAATAGAAGAAAAAGGCATTAAACTCAGTACAATATAATAGTATGCTATTTCAGACACAGGAATAATGCCATCCCTCAAGAGTCATCCACAGGCTTTACAAAAGAGGAGATATTTGAAAAGAGACTGAAAGGGTATATAGGAGTTGACTAGGTACCAACATTGAGAAAACATTCCAAGCAGAAAAAAACAGTGTTAGCAACAGTGTAATAAAACTAAATAGCCCAGTTCTCCATTTAGCATACAGAAGCTGGGACAAGAGCAGTACACCAACTGGGTAGGGACATGTTTAATATAAAGCAGTCTCAGGAAAAGAAAACATCAATAGTAAGCAAAAATTTCAGGATGTACCAACAGACATGAAGCAATTAGCATTTTGTTCCTCTTCCAAAAACAGCTGTGCTCTCCTCCTCACTCAACATTAGGAATGTCTATCTAGAGAATGACAGCTTCCAGCTGCTACCTTTCCATCAGCCACAGATTCACCAAAGGGAACCATGTGATATAAGTCCACACACCCACAATCATAAACAAGATTTGAGCTGAGAAGGGCAAACATCAGCAAAGCCACTTCTCTCCAGGAAGTAAAAAAAAAAAAAAAACTAGCATCTGGTATATATCTACCAAATGCCCCATCACTACTCTTAGAAGTGATGCCGCATTTCACACTCTAAAACCAGTCTACGAAGTAACATTCCTATTTTTAAGAGTTCTAAGACTGCTCGGAGCGGTAGTGCACACTTGTAATCCTAGCACTCCGGAGGCTGAGGCAGGAGGATCGTTGTGAGTTCAAGAGCAGCCTGGGCTACAAAATGAGCTCAAGGCCATTCTGAACTGTATAGAGACCCTGTCTCAAAAAGACCCAAAAAAAAAAAAAGAGAGAGTTCTAAGACTATTCCATTCACAGTTGAAATAACTTCCCAAGGTCTCACAGTGAGAAAGCAATCATGCTCTTAGAAGTCACCCAGTTTATACTGCTAGACTTTAACAAATTTTTCTCAAGGAAAAAGAAAAAAGATTCAAAAGCTAGGGGTGTAGTTCAGTGGTATGGTGTTTGCTTAGCATATGTGAGGTCCTGGGTTTTATTCCCAGCACCACCACCCCCAAAAAAAACTAAAAGTAAAAAAAAATAAGATCCCCAAATACCCTACTTCCTCCTTTTCTTTCCACTTTGAACACACTGCTAACATACCTAACACACGTTCAACACCAAGAGATTAGCAAGAGAGTATTTATAAGGCAAAGTACTACCTGTGAGAGATCACTGGGACCCTCACAGGAGAGTACCCAGAATAAGAATGAGGGACTCGGAGCCCCAGATCTGGTTATATATAACTTCCTGCATATCCATGAGCAAGTCATTTGCCATTTTCTGGGCGTGTGTCACCCCAAAAGCAAAATATAAAGCCTAAACCAGATGGTAACTGGTAATAGCAATACTCCTACTGGAGAGAACTTAGTATCGATTCAAAATTGTTTATTATAAATGTAAGATGTTAAATATCATCTCCATGATAACCACAAAAATGTTTAAAAAAATACATAGGAGCCAGGCATGATGGTGCATGCCTGCAATCCCAGAACCAGGAGGCTGAGGCATGACGATCAAGAGTTTGAAGCCAGACAGGGCTACATAGCTACATAATAAATTCAAGCCAGCCTGGACTAATAGCAATGCCCTGACTCAAGGAAGAAAAACAAAAAAAAACCTGCGCTTAGGGTTAAAAAGCCAAATGAACAAATACATAAACATAAGTGAGAGGGTGCTTCAAATGGTTCACTACAAAAAAGTCAACTAAATACAGCAGAAGGAAGTAATGGAGGAAATGAGCAACAAAAAAGTTATTATTTAATACAGAAGAAAACAAATAGCAAAACGGCTGACATCCTTCCTCATCAGTAATTACTATAAATGTAAGTGGAAAAGGTAGACTGAGAATAATTTTTTTAAAGTGGCCAACTCTGTTATCTATCACAGACTCGCTTTACATCCAAAGACAGAAATAGATTGAAAGTAAAGAAATGGAAAATGGTATTTTATGCAAAGAGTAACTCAAAGAGACTTGAGATGGCTATGCTAATACTCAACAGGAACTTTTAAGACAAAACTCAGCAAGGAGACCAAATCCTTTAATGGATTAAAAATACCCTATTCAAGAAATGGAGCTGGGGTAACTGGATTTCACATCAAAAGAATGGATTTGGAACCCTGCCTGACATTATATACAAACACAAACGTTAAATATATTAAACCTAAATGAGGAGCTAAAACCATAAAAATCATTGAATAAATCATAAGAGTAAAACTGTATCACTTTAGTTTTGGCAAGAGATTCTTAGATACCCAAAGTATAATCAACAACAACAACAAAAAAACATAATTGGACTTTATCACAATTAAAACTTGTGTATCAAAACGCATCATCAAAAAGTGAAAAGATAACCTTACAGAATAGGACAAAATATTTGGAAATCTATCTGGTAAGGGTTTAATAAGTAGATTATGTAAAGAACTCTTACAACTCAACAATGAAAAGAGAAACAACCCAACCTAAGCATGGGCAAAGAAGTTGGATAAGTCTCCAAAAAAACTATAAAAATGACCAACAGGCCAAAAAGGTGGTTATCATTAGTGATTAGAAAAATGAACATCAAAACTATAACAAGATACTACCTCACACCTACTAGGATGATTATAATTGATAAACTAGGAAAATAGCAGAGCAGTGAATACCAGCAACTCAGCTTCTCCAGGACAAAGTATCTAGACTGGAACTCAGTAATTTAGAGAAAAATCAAAGTGAGAGGTAGTTAAGGGAAAGAAAAAAGGATTAAATGATAGAGGAAAGAATAGAGCATATCATGGAAGAGAAAGGAGAACCTCTATAGATCATGCCACTGCTGGCAGGGGGTGCCCAGCCACCAGCCAGAAGACAAAGTCAAACTAAAAACTTTTTGCTCGTGGATATTGGAGAACCCATGACCGAGAGCATCAGCAGCAGATGGAACTAGCAAGGAAAACGTAGGACACTGCTTCCAGAGTGGCCTTCCACACTCAACAGTTGGTGAGAGACCCTGGTACAGCACCCACCACAACTGTGGAATGAGAGCTGGTAGGACACCACTATAGCAAACAGCTGTGTGTTTGAATATGGGTTCCAGAGCAGCCCCTCAGCTAAAAGCCACGCTCCACACTATCACGTTCCAAGAATGGACAAGGGAAGGACAGCCACAGGAGATGGCCAGCAGTTGGACAGCAGACTCAAGGATATCCTAATGAGAAGCTGGGGCTGGTGAACACAAACCCGGCACAGCAGTCACAGGCCAGATCCAGCCTGAGTTACACAGCTATAGAAGGTCACATTTGCATGCTGTTCTCACTGTATAGGGATGTCTGCATCCAGCACTATTCTGGATGGACTCCCACCATAGACCTCCAGCATGAACACAGATATGTCTTGGCTTGAGCTCTCCTCCTTAATCCTACACTGATGAAGAAAGACATGCATCCAAAACAATAAAAAATTGATTATTTTTCATTTTATTGTATTAATTTTTGCTGGGTTTTTTTGCTTTTTTCTGCCTTCTGTTCATCACCACCCCCGCATTTTACATTATGTTCTCCTTTGTTCTTTTATGAATATGTCTACTTGTGGGCTTCTTTTCCTCTTGTAGTTTTCTTCCAATACAGTTTTATAAAGGGTAATATAATTCTCTCTCGTCCCTTTATATTCCTGCTACTTTTGTCCATACATATTCCTTGTCTTCTTTCTCCTGTTTCTCAGTCTTTCTCAATTTTTTCTTTCTCCTTCCCCCTTTCATTTGTCTCCCTTTAACTTTTTCTCTAATTTTGTATCCATCATAGAATCTTTTCCCATCCCCATTTCTTACCACAAATTTTGTACCCACTTTTCCCTGCTATCCCCATCTAAATACATAATATACCTTTACCATCATTAGGATCCTTTGACTTCTTCCTACTTCCTCCTTCCAATATCACATAGGAGAAGACTTAAAAAGAACTTGTTTTTCTTCTGTATCCCCACCTCTGTCACTAACCACTCTCTAATACTCTTGAGCTTTAGCTAATTAATTCAATACAATTACTGTGGAATGCGGTTTTTCACTACTAGAAGAGACATAGTCATCACATTTAGTGCATATTACATTTGGGTCGATACTTGGGCTATTATAGCGACAGATTTCTTCTAGAAGATAAATGGAGACCCAAAGCAGGTCTCACGGTATGTTATTTATCAGCTAGCCCCAATGGATACCACTACAATGGATTAGCTTCTTACTACTGCAGCTCATTCAACTGCATAGGAATAATCCTAACTCAGAGGACAACTTCGTGCCAGCCAAACTCTCTGTCAATTCCACCATCACACCCAGGGAGAGGTACAGCAAGAGTTCATAACCCAAGAAGTCAGCCTGGGTCAGACTCTACAAGAACACCTGCAATCAGATGGAAGCAAGTCCTTAGTGTGAGTTAGCTTCAGTACTGCAGTGTGAGATCAGAGGAACTATTAGTGTGTAAGTACACAGACTCTCCAGCTAAGAAGCCACTTGGGAATCACATATGCAATGCTTCATTAGAATATTCAATCTGTGCTACCATTTGACATCTTAATAGGTTTAAGTATTTGTATGTTTCTTTATTTAGTAATGCAGGGTTCTGTTAGGTTCTTTTATGGTTTCTTGTGTTTATAAGGTTGTTACTTTTGTGTATTTGTTCTTTCATTGGTGCTAATTTAGTAAGTATCTAGGTTCTCTACCTAATCTCAGCTCCCTATCTAGTTTCTTCACCTTTAAACTCCGAGATAATATTATCAATGTATTTTTTATTCTTTTTCCAAACATGTAAACTCTTCCTTTCAAGGTTATAAATTCCCCATACTTAGCTCCCTCACAGTCACCCTTATCTTCTCTAGTATTAACTCTCAGTCCTCCCCATCCTAAACCTTTGGCTCTTCTATATCTTTCCTAGCTTACTGTCCCCCTATGAGCAGGTTCTGGCAGCCACACAGCTTCCCTCAATCACAAAGTAAACTTCCTTTCTCCATGATCTCACCCTTGCCCCCACAAATATCCTCTGAAAATCTCAATATGAACCCTTAAAAGTACACAAATAGAATCAGACCCAACATCAACTTTTCTTCCCCTCTACCACTTTCGCCCCCTCCAACCCTCCCCGACTGGCTAACATTCCTCATCCAACCACCTCCCATTCTCCCCACCCCACATCACCTACCTCATTACTGAGCAACCACAAATAAGCTGTCATAATGTCCACAGAGAATAGACAAAGGGGAAAAGAGTAACTGTAAGGACTATCACATAGAAGTGGTAGAAGATTGAATCTCTGGAGGCTGTTAGAACCAGAATTCTTTTGGCAAAACAAAGCAACAGAGTCCAAATCACTTAAAGCAAGTAACATAAGGAGTAAATACTAGCACTAGATACAGAAAGCTGAAAACTATTCACAGGGAGACAACACCCTATTAAAAGTCTCCATATATGCTACAAGTCTCCCCACTTCTCTACTTCTCAATGTGCAGAACCAACACCCTATAAAAGGAGAAAAATATACACACACAAGCACACACACACATAAACAAATAGACACAGATACACATAGATGCATGGGAAAGCAAGGAAACAAAAGATTCCTGAATTCTCCCAGCTCTCCCAAGGCAACAGAAGGGGCCACAAAGGGAGATGAAAACAAACAGCAGGTAGCAGAAATCTATGCAAAGTTCATAGAAGGGATACATATGTGATATACACATATAAGGAATATTTATTATTTAGCAATGAAAAGGAATACAATAATACCTACTACAACATGGATCGATCTTGGAAATATTCCACTTCTACGAAAAATCTAAAGTGGGAAAAGTCAGTGCAGTCAGGTGAACAGAATAGAGTCAGATAAATAGAAGTTACTATGGTCTGAGTGAGAAAGGAACTGGGGAGTTGTTTGTTTAAAGAGTTTTTGTTTGGGATGGTGAACAATAATGATGGTTCTACAGCATTTTGGATTTAATTACTGTCACTGCCTTGTCTACTTACATACAATGAAAGTCACCCTTTTCTGTTATATACATTTTCCCTAGATAAGACTTTCCCCTAATAATATTTCTCAGTCTGCCCCAGAGCCCATGCCTATTATGCATGACATCACAGCACTCTCCAGCTCAACCTCTGCAAC